>JAQJVL010000006.1:6342105-6639605 GCA_035578905.1 Stictocephala bisonia
GTGAAATATGTGTTTCTAGCCATGTTTAGCCATGTCCTATGACCTGGCTATACATGTGTTCAGATTAGATTGTATATTTTCCCATTGAATACAGTATGTTCTCCTGGATAACAAAGTTTCACAGTCTAGAAAAGTCTGTATGTCTACTCTTAGATGCCGTAAATTAACCAATTTGATTTACACGCACAAATTGAAAATTTAGCTCTACCTAAGGATGAAGGAGATGAGATAGAGCAAAAAGTCATATGACCAAAGTTGTAGATCGTCTCAAATCAGATACAGAAAACGGTGTCAGTTTTGCTGTAGAACTGTTCATTTAGCCGCTACAGGCCAAACGGAGAAACGATGTGTTTGGCATTTAACATTTTTGGCACTAAAAAGGCTACAAACTTAGATTTACTAAGAATTTTTCAAAATCCCTTCTTATTGCACATCTACAACATAAGACCTTTGACTCTACAAAAGTTCAGCCTCGTAGACTTAGTAATTTTTTAGTTACAGCGATGAGTAAGTGAGTGAGTGAGTAAGTGGTATTTGCCTTTTATAGCTACTGTGTTACCGTGGTATTGACTCATCCACCCACCCATACACGCACTGAACTATTGACCCACCCGCCCACCATACACGTACTGAACTATTGACCAACCCGCCCACCCGTACACGCACTGAACTATTGACCCACCCGCCCACCCATACACGTACTGAACTATTGACCCACCCGCCCACCCATACACGCACTGTTAGCTGAAAATCAGACCAGCACTACGTGGTTCGGATTCCACGTAAAGCTGTAGGTCCCTTAGTTGCCCTGGTGGTTGGGCTATTAATAAATTGCCCTTTCTGAGGAACAGTTGAACTCAGATAGTAACCAGACTACACTCATCCACACTCATCCTACACTCATATAACCATTCATATTCGCCTTAAAATACCAACAATGTTGTGTCGGCGTCTCATATGTAAGAATGTAAGACTGTAGTATTGACGTGGGGGGGGAAGGGCTTCCATGGGTAGACTTCAATTTTCCTTTGTTCCTGTGAACGCACCAAACGATTATAATGACTCACACACCCGCCCATACACGTACTATTACATATGTATAAAGTACTGTGTATATTATACACTCTAATCAGTACCTTTTCCCACGGTTTTGACTCATTTTATCACAGTAATTTACATGTAAATTTTATTTATGTCTACGTATAACGAACTTATACATAACTTGAGATCCTACTTGGACTAAAAATCTTAATATATAAAAATGAGTACCTGAAATGCGTTGTCATCCCATCACTTGACAATTCAGGAAAGAAAATTTTGTAAAAAGCACGAGGAAATTGGAAATTTTTTGAAAACTATTCGAGGAGTTTTAGTTTGATTTGCTTACTAACAAAACAAATGAAAGACAAATTTGACACTGCTTTTACAACTTATTTGCATTTGTTGTATAAACAGTACCATAAATAAACTGAAACATTGCTGTTTATGTGTTAATCCCGTAGCAGTGCACGGGTAAACAGCTAGTGATGTTACAGAAACACAAAATTGTCTGGAATAATAACATAGGCCTAGTTTTTTTTCATATCATGGGAGCCCTAAAGTGGAATTTCACAGATCCGAGTGGCCTATGGCCGTAACGTAGATGTATACAATATAGAAAAAAGATAATAATCACAAAAGACACTGGTTTTTCTATAAAACGTGACCGACACAGGCGTTAAGTGTGAATTATGAACATCGCTTATATTATTCTAAGTAATATACCGAAAAAATTCTTTTTTTACATTTGCAATAATTTAAGTGCATACCAAGAAGAATATATTTTATAGTTTCTTAAAGATTATAAATAGCCTTTAAAAAAAGTCTTTAATATACAAAAATAGGTATAATAAAAGTGAAAATCCCTCAAGACACGAAGCTTAGTTCTGGAAAAAGTCACAATAAATAAGCTATTACGTGATTAAGATAATAAATACTAAACCATTTTTATCCCAAAGAATTTGAACCATTTTTAGTATGTATACAACCAGTCAATTTATCAAATTATATTTTTTAATTTCATTAATATATATTGTAAACGAAAGATGTCGCCACTTAAGGAGAGTTATTTGCTGGAGAAGGAAGTTTTGTAAACAAACTTTCCCAAACTGTTATGTAGCAAACACTTAGAAAGCAGAGATATAGCGAAGAAAATGGTCTTTTCCTTTCCTAAAGTACAATATTCGTTACAGCAGCTTGTTGGGTGGGAGAACCGACGTCCATTTACGCCTCGTCTACATTACTTATCCTGCAGTAACCGTTTAAGGATACGCGTACTTTCTTGTTTTATAGAAACGTGACAATGTGGTGATTTTCGTCCTTAATTCCACTCAGATACGATGAGTGAAATAAATGTCGTAAGCTGTATGATCTCACTATTTTACTTTCCCCCATATGCGTTAGCATAATGTATTGTGATCGTCCAAAAAAGGTTTTTACAAGTTGGTCTAAAAATCCATTTTAGAATCACGTAGACCCAAAAAAGTACTTTTTTCGAGAAAAAAATTGTATGTCTGTAAACGGACAGATCAATTTGTATGATATTTGGTATGTAGGTGTATTTAGCCAATATCTCCAGATTATTTTCTCACTTTTTTAAATTTTCGTTTTTTTTTTTATTTTTATGGCAAAAACATACAAAAATGGAATTTTCTCAAAAAAGGCTCTAACTAGTTTGATTAAATTTCGAGAAAGGTGTAAATTACAATGTAAAGTGTTTTAGTAAAAACCACATGTCCCTAACTTGACTAGTTTTTGTGTTATGGCAAAAAAAAAAAAAAAGAAAAAAAACATATTTGGGAGTCACACTAATAATTTTCAAAGTTTTGATTTTTGAGTGTTTAATATAGGAAAATGTTTGTGTTAATTCTTTGGAACCATTTATTTTATTTTATTTAAAAAATTGTATTTATTGTTTAAATCAAATTGTTTCCGTCGAATCCAACTTATATAGTTGTGGTTAATATAAGGCGACAAGTGTTATAATTTTTTATATTACACGTTTATTTTTTATTTTATTGATTGCATTTTTTCCAGGAAAATGGTGATGGACTGAAGAAGAAGGACAGTGAAATAAGAAAGGGGAAGTGTAAAAGAAAAGCATGGAAAGAAGCGGCCAAGGAACGGCAATTTTCCTCTGTATCAGGTAAGCAAGGTTGCCAAGCCACTCTCTAAGCAAGGTTTCCAAGCCACTCTCTAAGCAAGGTTGCCAAGCCACTCTCTAAGCAAGGTTTCCAAGCCACTCTCTAAGCAAGGTTGCCAAGCCACTCTCTAAGCAAGGTTGCCAAGCCACTCTCTAAGCAAGGTTGCCAAGCTACTCTCTAAGCAAGGTTGCCAAGCTACTCTCTAAGCAAGGTTGCCAAGCTCTCTCTAAGCAAGGTTGCCAAGCTACTCTCTAAGCAAGGTTGCCAAGCTACTCTCTAAGCAAGGTTGCCAAGCTACTCTCTAAGCAAGGTTGCCAAGCTACTCTCTAAGCAAGGTTGCCAAGCTACTCTCTAAGCAAGGTTGCCAATCTACTCTCTAAGCAAGGTTGCCAAGCTACTCTCTAAGCTCTTATGCTTAGACCTGATAGATTTTTAACTAGCAAAACAAGTGTGCAGCAAAAATATCCTAGTAATAAAAATGTATAATTTTATACAGTAAACCGATGTTTATCCTTCCCGGTACATGCGTTATACCATCCCAGTACCACCCTTCTTTACTTATACGTTAGTGAGGACCCTCCTACTCATATGGTTGTGGGTACCCACCCACCCTTCCATACTCATACGATTGTTGGAACCTACCCACTCTTCCATATTTATATGGTTGTGGGTAACCACCCACCCTTCCATACTCATACAGATGCTGGGACCCACCCACCATTCCATATTTATATGGTTGTGGGTACCCACCCTTTCATAATCATACAGATGTTGGGACCCACCCACCCTTCCATACTTATATGGTTGTGGGTAACCACCCACTCTTCCATACTCATACAGATGTTGGGACCCACCCACCCTTCCATACTTATATGGTTGTGGGTACCCACCCACCCCTCCATACTCGTATGGTTGTGAGGAATTACCTACCCAGTTGTGGGTAACCACCCACCCTCCAATACTCATATGATTGTGTTGAACCATCTACACTCCCATACACACATGGTTATGAGCATCCACCCTGCCTCCCATACTTATATAGTTATGAGGAACCATTCACCCTCCCATATTCATTCATTGTGATGATCCACTCACCTTACCAATCGTACCACTGGGAGGACCCTCCATACTGTTAGGTATTGAAGTATTACCCACCCTCACATATTTGTTATAAGAGCCCATCCACAAGCCTATTAAATTATTATGTCATGTGCTAAAACGCTTCAATTTATAAATGCAAAAGTTCAATTCAAAATATTTTTCTTTTTATATTTACTATTATTTTTTTTTTTTTTTTAATTTGTTATAAAATTAAATCTTTTTATATTTGAAGTACTCTTATTTCCTTAACAGAGAAACAGCCAGTAAGTGCCGAGTTTGGTAGGAGTTTTCACGTCCTGCTCTCAATGTCCAGCAATCCTGAGTGCCTAGGCTACCTGCTGCGCGGGATCCTCTCTCACATCCCCGGCCTCCTGCGAGTCCTGCAACAGCGAAGCGATGCCACGCTACATACCAGTATGGCGGCGTTACTTCACAACATTCTCAAAGTGAGTTTATTTTATTTTATTTTTTTTTTTTTTTTACTCCTTGAAAGTGTGACATGGTCAAATTCAAATAATAATCAATATTCCTTGTTTACATTGCACAAGATAGCATTGCATTTATACGACGCAGTGTTGACAATTCTTTTCACTCTAATACCTCTAATAACATGTATTAAAGATTTTACCAGTATTACAACTTCATCGGTTTGTTATCAATATTTGAGATGCCGACACATCCTGTGTGTATTTTAAGGGAAACATAGATTATTTACATGAGTGTGGATGACCTGTGTAGTCTAGTAACTAACTGAGCTCAACTTAGCTCAGAAAGGACCATTTATTAGTGGCCCATTAGCCAGGGCAATTAACGGACCTACAGATTTATGAAGAATCCGATCATGTAGTATTGTTCTTATTTTCAGCTATTTGACAAGCTTTATACTTACCTCTCCTCCCTACATAACATCTGACCCTGACTGCCAACCAACATGGACTCACCATACTTCTCTAGTAGTGTTCATGTCGATGCCAACCATTGAGCAGACGCCATGTCGGTATTAAGAGGATTGAGTATAGAACCTATCACCTACAATATCCGTAACACTTTGTCCCTAAGTAGCTGGATTACAGCACTGCGCTACTTGTTCCAACTTTATTTGAATTGAAATCCTTCTAATTAATGTTTACAGACATCTCTGGAGGCGTACAGTGAAACAGTTCCAGGGGTGAGTGTGGGTGAAAGTGATCAAACCTCCCGCCGTTTGGAGTTAGCTGCTGCATGCTGCCTCCTCCTGAAGGTCTGCTTGAGCCTCATCCATGGTGTCCATGATCTGCAGTACACAGCGATGGTGACCATCAACAAGGTGATAGATGCTGCCGTAGTCCACCGTCTGGGCCACATCCGAGTCCGCACCTCCACCGCACTCCACCACCCCTGCAACGACAAGTATGCACCATTTTCATTCACATACAAATACAGCTAAGAGTTGTCTATGTCTGGCCTCAGGTTTATTTATTCACTTTAACTATTCTAGAATGGTATATAATACAGGTGAAACCCCATTACATGATATCATTAACAATTAAATTCCTTATGCAACATGCAACAATTTGAATCATTAAATCAGTTAACTCTGAGAAATGACGTCATTATAAATAAACATGTTAACTAACATAAAAATAAAAATACTACAGATAATTTGTCAAAATATAATAATATGTATATATAAACAATAATAACAAAAGTTAACAACTATAATTCAGATTTTATTAAGTTCCATTCAATTTACATAAACAAATATATGAGGAGTAAATATTTTTAAAACTATAACTAATAATAATCACTTAACTAAAACAATTAACAGTAATGAGTTATATACACAATACAATTAATAGAACAGGTTAAGATTCTTAGTTTTAAAAAATGCGCTTAAGTTTTGGTTGTAAAAAAATGCTTTCTCAGAATATTTTGCTTTTTTTAATAATATTCTTTTCAGAGTGCTTTTAAATGTTTTTATATGGACACTCTTAAAGCCATATAAAAAGGTCCATTTTCAAAAAGTGTCAGTCTGTGTAGCAGATACTGTAGTAACTTCCGATTCCTCGCATCGTAGTGGTGTGCGTGTTGACACTCTAACGTCAGATGATGATTTAAACGGAAGAATATTACCAAATCTTATATATACTGTATATGTACAAGGAGGGGAGTGTCATTATCTCAAGCTACCCAAACAAATGCCTGCAAGAGTCTCTGCTTCTCACACCTGCAATGAGACATATGGCTCTTTTCTGCATTTTAAACACGTTATTCATGTTTGAAGAGGAGCCCCAGATAACTACTCCATGCAATTTAACAAAATAAACAGCTTAGTTATAACAGAAATACCAACATTTGAACAAGGAGGATGTAAAAACAAACTTTAAACGAAAAAAGAAATCGATAAATACTGGATAAATATTGGATTTGATTCACTACAAGGCCAAGGTAAAGATTTCATTTTTATTTATGAACACACAGTTTTATACTTGACCATTTTTTAAAGAGATAAAATGTCTACAGCCCCTTGAGAACATGTTTTAATATCATCCCCTGATTTATTTTTTAAATATAAATAACTATTGTTCTAATTCATAATTTTTTTATCAAATAAACCAAAATTATTCTTCAAGTTCTTCTCACTGGAATTAAAATTAATTTAAAAGTACAGTATGAAAAGACTTATCACTCCAATAAATTTAATTTTTTTTATTTGGTAAGGTCTTTCAGTAACAAAGTTACTGATTAAATAACACACAGCTGCTTTTTATTGGGTTGTTGAGTCCTTTGATGCATTTATTAAGAGTCTGCAAAGGCTGTCTTCCATATTGGTTTTAATCCCATAAGAAAATAGTTATTTTCGAGGTGGACATATAATCACACATATCCAAATCAAGCAGTTATTTTTATACAGATTTTTTCTAATCAAATTGCATTTGATCAAGAATGAAATTGCACGTTGGAATTGCTTTGCGAATTCCTAATTAGTTTTATAGAAAAATATAAAAATTATTTAAGTTTGAAGTTTTTATTTTCTCCTTTTAAGCGTTATTTTTTTAAACTAAGCGTATGTATTCAAAATATGAAAAGCAAACTCAATGCGCAATATAATAACCTTTAAAATAACACCCCATCTACAAGTTTTAATGAATAAATATAAAAAAAATATGGATTTGCAAATAACATTTTTCTTATAGGATTAAAACCAACATGGCCTCTCAAGACTGTTAAACCAAAATATTGGAAAAAGTGTAATCTCGTGGGGCGTACGGGTAACTTATCCAATAAAACGTACTAAAATGTGTATTTAATATGTTAAAAATTTAAGTGTGAAGCGTTCTTAAGTGAAGTAATGTTCAACTGTAAGAAGTGGGCAACAGCTACTGATAACTGCGCTACCTGGTGGGCGATCAGGCAGTAGAAAGTAAACTGCCACCAATCTTCAACTCACATAATGGTTTGAGGACAGACTGACAGATGACAACGGTCTAACAGTCAACGGAGTTACAAGTAATTCCAAAGTCAACACGAGGTAGACTTCGTCAACTGGGACAAAATCATTCACTGTGGAACATTATAAACTGCACTTATTAACAAGTAACAGGGCACCTACCCTTAGTGGCCATAAAGATAATTAAATACAACTATCCATATTCAATCTCTTTCTCAGACCAATAACAATTATTCATCCACGCATGTAATAAACCACTTCCAATTCACTTGAAATAGTCCCATTAATACTGGTTTTAATCGCAAGTTTACAAGGTACGTTGATTGAAAATAGTTTCATCAACTGGAATATTATTTTTCATTACATGCAATCCAGTCTACTGCTATGCAATGCATATGCAGGCATGATCACAAACCATGGGAACTTTTAAACTAGCATTGTTTTGATTTTCATAGATACCCAAATCAGTTCCTCTCTAAAGTGTCCACTACCAAGTATTCTTTCTAAGTAGAACAATTTTTTTAAATTTATCTCTATTAAAAAAAATCTCCGATGTAAAACTTTTCATACCAGAATCGCTCTTTTGTTAAATATTCTGTCACATGTTTTATTACTGTAGTTTCTCTTGGAAACAAATATTATGTCTAATGAGCCAAGCAATTTCACTAAACTAAATGAACATGCTGAAACAATTAGAGTTTTTGTAGAATTTAGAAAGTTTTACTGTAAAAGTGTTGATTTTAAAGTTGACTTCACTTAGAATAGCTGTAGCCTTGAACCAGTGATGCTAATTGAGACTGTTATAAGTATAAAAAATGATTGAGAGATATATAATGTCAGTTGAAATAGAGAGATTTAGGCTGTGTAATTATGGAAAACATTAGGGTGAAAATAATGTTGTTTGAAAAGTAAATTTAATTCCAAGTCATGAATAGTTATTTTGGTTGCTGTATTGCTCACTTGTAGCATCAATTTAAATTTAAACGTTTATTAAATACTTTTTGAGATATTTGTTTCATGTAGTTTATTAGTTTTCAACTATTTAAATATTGAATTCGAATTAGTTTAAATAGTACCCATAGATAAGTTTTTCTGTGACTTATGTGGCCAAACTGTCTAAAATATTCTGAATAAACAAAAATGAAAAACATATTTCATTTTTAATGTGATGGCATTGTACTATATTTTTAAAGCTATATTCATTTAAACTTTATATGGATATGGTTGACAGCTAACGCATTTACAAATGATGTTCAAACAATTGGTTGGTTAGGATTATTAATATTGTAGACTTTGCAACCATGACTTCCAAAATGGCTGCCCCTGAAACATGATCCAAAACTACACTACTAAAAGATATTTAAGCTTGTTTTGGATTTTCACTAGCCACTACCGGTACATAAAAGTTTCACATGCAGTTCACAGTTTCCTCACTTGTATCGTTATTCATGTTTTTAATTATTAATATTATTAGCTGTTTAATTTTAAAAAAAACTAGACTACTGTATTTAAACAATTTGTTGACACCTAACAGGTAATGTTTGCCTTTTCTTTGTATTATTACCTTTTGGTGATGCCTCTTGATCCTGCACGGGTGATGAACCAAGGGGCATCACCAAAAGGTTGATCTTCCTGAAGGTATCATCAAAGGGTAATAATATAAAATCAGGTCCTGCCCTGGCAAATAAATAATAAAATTAAAATCCTACTTTTCCTTATATCAACAATGCGATACAAACAAACAGCTGATTCATTGTTCAAAGTAAATAGTTAATAAAACGGGGACTCATTGTTGACATGAAGTGAATACAGCAGATAAGCAATGCACAGCACCTCATATTTTCTGCTAAACTATGTTTCAGGTATGTATTGTTGTATTATGGAAATTACATTGATTTATAAAAATTGTCACACCTGGGTTATTTATTATTTTATTTTGGTAAATAAGATGCTGTTTGGCCTCTTGATTTTGCATCTTTTACTTAACTTTTAACTTTTTTACAGCTATAACGGTTTTTGTGAAATTTGACATTTCAAATTTTAAAAGACCGCCATTTTGAAATTTATTTAGTTAAAGTGATGATATTTTACTTACTTTTTTTAAATATTTAGATACACATGTATACTAAATTTGAAGTTTCTATCTTAAATAGTACTTGAGTTATTAAATAATTTGTAAAAAACACATATAGACAGACAGACAGTAAACTAGTCACCATTTTTACATTGTGAAATATGATTGTCTTGACCTAAGGAACAATTTTTGAAGAAGAGTTCCAGAGAGTTCCGGGACACCCTGTATATAAACTTCAAAACTGCTGATCCATTTTGTTTGGTTTACTTAGTTTATAAAGGGTGAAATAAAAGTTATAACATTTATCCTGAAGCGTGTTTGACTAGTTGCACAATGTAATTGCTTTGTGCAACTTGTCAAATTGCTAGCAATTGCTTTGACTAAATATTAAACATTTCCTTTAACTACCTATTTAATGATATACATTTGTCTTCAATGTAAATTTACAATAGTATAAATGTTTTATTTGTTTAACAATCCTGTCTCATTACATCCAAAAAATCTTCATAGAACTCTTCATTTTAATTTTCTTAAACTAGTGCATCTATGAATATTAAAATTTTATTCATAACTAGAGGACACCCCTGCACGCTTCGCGTGCCAACCCTAAATCTCGCTGCACTTGATACACCTCGGCTTTCGGCCACGGCATGTGACTTTGACTACAAATAGTAGATTAATAATATAAAATAAAATAACAATATTAAACTTATTTATAGTATCTCACTCATGCGTTGCGATCTATTTATTAGTATAAATATCCAATAGTATTACTTAGCCTGATACGTTTTCGTTTCATTTGTTTTTGTTTAAAAGCCGAAGATTAAACTCTTAAATAGGATAATGTGAAACACACAAAATTAATATGTTTATTTATTTATAAAACAGCTGTTCTTTATTAATTTACTAAACTCAACACCAATGTTATTCTTATGGAAAAGAGGAGATTTTTAGGGGCTGTTTGTATCCCTTAGGAATGGAATTTCAAAAAATCCTTTCTTAGTGGGTCCCTTCAATACTAAAGCTAACTTCCTTTAAAATTTCGTGTAAATCCGTTCGGTGTTTTTGAGATTTTGTGATGAGCGAGTGAGTGAATAAGTAGTATTTGCCTTATATATATATATAGATAAAATTCAAAAACAACTTATTTTGCTGTTTTGTAGCAAGATATGTTCATATAACCAGACTGTCTTTTGGATTAATATGTTTATCTTAATATATAGAATCACGGCAATCAAGAAATTTCCAGGACCAATGATGAGATTTTGATGAAATTAGTTGCGAAGTTATCTTTGTATCATATAGATCCACTAAGAAAGTATTTATCAAAATTCCATTCCTGAAGGGTAGAAACAGTCCCTATTTTTTTTTCCTTTTTTCCCATAAGAATAACACTGACTTTAATTTAATGATTTATACACAAAAATATGATAAAAAATATGAACATTGCACAATAACTTGACTAATTTGGTTTTCATTGGTGTTCATTCAAAGTTCATTTCTACTTTCTCTAACATAATTGCACTGCTTTACATCCCTACACGAGCATGGGGAGAGGTAGGGAAGGCAGGCAAAGCGTGCAAGGGATATAATATTCCCCTTAATATTATACAAAATTCAATACCAGTAAAGAATAAGAATGTAGGCATGTAATCATCCTCCATACTAAAACCACATCCATAGTTCTATGGAAGTATGAGGTATATTATTCTGGTTTTCAGGTTTTGTTTTGAAATATCACTTACTGTTACCCCAAACAAACATAATTCACCTAAAATTCTTTTAATTATTTATTTTTTAAATATTCAAAGACAGTCTTAACTTAATATTTTCAGATGTTTTACATTTATTTATAAAAAAGACAGCCCATAGATGTGCTTGTAAGTAAGTTAAAATTTAACAAGGTTAGTTTTCCTCTTAAAAGTTCTCTGATTCTATCTCATATTTCATGTTAAAATAACTTTCTATAGAAAGTCTTCACAAATTCTTGCTATTTGTAGCATGGACTGTCAACAATAAGACAATTTTATACAAGAAGAGGGCTTCTGGAGCATTCCTTTTAAATTTAAGTAAAGGGTTTTAAATCCAGGCAGCCTCCTAACATTTAAGATCTTATGTAACTAGAATCTACATTTTCCGGTAACAAACCACGTCAATCTACAATACTATAATATTTACAAGATAACCAGGCGTTTCGCCCATGCTGTGATGTGGCATCCTCAGTGGTATAGCTGAGACTGTCTTACTGTACTTTACCACCGCACGTGTATTGCATCACAAAAACTAACCAACAACCATTCGGCTTAGAAATCTTCCTGAACATTTACCTCCACCTGTTGCAAAAGACTGTCTTGGTAAGAAGTACACTGTACACTAAAGTTTTCAAAAGGGTTCTAACATTTTCAGTGTTCACGGGTTAAAGTTGTTATGAAAGTCCTAATCGAAAGTCCCAGTGATGAAATGAAATACGTCTTCATTTTCAGGCGAAGTTAGGACTTATCAGTCCTTTCTTCCACTTAACCTGAAGTGATCTTAATGTTTTTGTTTTTTTTTTGATAAAATGTAATTAAAAACAAGTAAACTCACACAACACAAGCATATACAAAATAAGTACAATACTAAGGTACAAAATATTATTCCAAATTTTCTAGGATTCGTGTCATGATTGAAAACAACTAAAGGACTTCTAACAACCATATTTAGTCATAAGCCATGCGTTTTTCTTCTATATTTGGTACTTGGTGGAATTTCGATGGATTTAAATTAAACATTTTTACTAATTCCACAGTTTTTAATTTTAGATAATTAAAAACTGTGGAATTAGTAAAAATGTTTCATTTAAATTTTTCTTCTAAACATTAATTAAGAATGATTTGGTTTTTATCTAATAGAAGGCTTGAGTCATTCATGAATTCAATTTACCAATATTATTCGTGAATTGAAAAGTGATCATCTAATATATTAAATGATCGCTTTTCTATATAAATATAATATAAATATATATTTATATATTATATAATAATATAAATATATGAGTTGTTATAACAACTCATATATTTATTAAATAAAATTTAATGTGGTTAGTGCTGTATTTGTGAACAAATATGATTGTTGGTAGAACTCTAATAAATAAATGTCAACGTGTTCATGACAACGTGACCCACCGGTGAGGCATGACCTCTGCGATGGATGTCGGGACCCACTGGTGGGTCACGCTACAATAGTTTTTTTTTAAATTGGGATTATTTACGGCCTCAACTTAATGTGTTTAAAAGTTGATTACGTTCACTAGTAATAACAGAAGAACATACAGGCATAACAGAACACATTTTTACCACCTTAATTATGAAGGAAACGTTTTTTAAATAATACAAATAAAAATGATACATAGTTAGCATAATAAGGTTGGAAACGATATAAAAACAATGTAAAATATTTAAAAGTAGAATTAATTAAATAAAATAATAGATTGTTAGACAGTTTTAAATGTCATCATAAACAATGAAAAATATTAACAGTTGAGCAACATATGGGTTCCACGTACAGCTGATTTACTGCGTGACCCACCAGTGAGTCATGCAAAAATGTAATGCAAAAAATATTTAGAAAAATATATTTTGCTTCCAGTGCAACAGTCCTTTGTTTAGTCATTTTAAGCCTTCCTGGGCAAAGAACACACTTACATCCAGAGGTCATATTTTACGGTAACCTATTTGTCCTTTGCAAAATTCCACTAAATTTCCGTCTTGAACATATTAATTAATGTAAATATATTTTCTATACTTTGATTATACTAGTAAATTTGTTTGATTATTTCATTAAAAATAACTCTTTTTACTATATCAATAACTATTTATTTAGTGTGTATCCAACATTGATCGTACTCAAAGAAAACATTTCAATAAGAGATTTCATAATTGTTCAAATCATGATGTATATGATCCAAAACCAATGTACGCTCATCTCAAAATCTCCAGAACCACAAAACAGATATTGATGAAAATTGAAGAGTACTTATCTTATCTAATATAGAAACGTGCTAAGAAATAATTTCTTGGAATTCCATTTCTAAGTGATAGAAACTGTCCCTCAATGTTTCCTTTTTACCATAAGGCTACGTACACATGACATAATTGCATCACATGTTATAGTAACACAGCCATGTTTTGAGCACTTTTCAGTTAGTTTAGCCATGGAAGTAGAAGAAGCTGTATGTTTTTGGGTTTTGTAACGCACATATAAAGAAAGAAGATGAAGATAACGAAAGTACTGGCTACATCCGATTTCACTTGACATGTTAACTCATGGTGCTTTTGTTTTACTCTATACCCCAATTATGGAAATTTGAGTCTAAGTTTTTTTAACCTTCCAAGAATGTAAATTAACTCATTTGACAAGTTATTGGCAATAGTTCAGGATGATCTGGAACCTTGTGAGAACACCGTAAGGGATTGCATTTCACCAGAAGAGAAAATTGTAATCAATAGAATGACTAATAAACAATAGAATATAGAAGCCATCCAAGGCCGTAGCCAGAAAAAAAATTCGGGGGGGTTTTGGTTAGTCGACAATAATATGTATAAACCTGTAGAGAAAAATGTGCGAGCACATGCTTTTATAAATAGTAAAAGAATATAGTGTAATATTGATATATTGAATGATGAAATTTTATTACTTTTATATTTATCATTATATTATCATATTTTTATGCCTCATTCAGAAATATATTTATGTAAATGAAAAAAACCTGATATGTTGCAAACAAATGTTGAATAAGACCAAATTCTCCTTCCTTGTCAAATTTCATCTACCCTATGAAGCAGATTTTTTATTCTAATCTCGTGTTATCGATAAATCTATGTATTGTGTATTCATAGTAGGCCTGCACTAATTACTAATACCGACTTTAAATAAATAATCAAATCCTTAAACAAAATGGTCTATATAACAGTGCCTGAAAACCGACATTCTCTGAGAAACAACAAACTAGCCGAAAGTCCATGAGTCATACCGGCGGTGGCGGCAGTTTTGACGATCTGTAACAAACATTGCATGAGCGCGGCATGGCATATTTGCCGCGACAGCGGAAACCGCCATGGCGAGACGCGCCATGCACTACAGCTGCGTCAGGCTGCGTGTAGTACAAAATAATCTCTTTCCCAAATTAAAGAGTGTAATACATTCACTACAGGAAACTAGTGAGAATTTCTCACTAAACACAATCAGAAAACCAAATATATTGCACATTCTTTCGCTTTATAGGATTTGTTTGTTTCTAACAAAACGTCACGTTTTTCCTGAAATTTCGGGAGGAGGTTCTGATCCCCGGACTCCCTCCCCCCCCCCCCACTGACTACGGCCTTGAAGCCACCTACTCAAAAGCGCGCTAAACTGTTAACAGTCTGCTTATTAACAAGGAAACTCAATGGGTGCTGCAGACGCGCGATCCATGAGGAACCTTCGACGCACGTTTATTGAAAAACTCGTTTTCCATGTTTACGCTTGTTCGTCATTTGTTTAGTAGTGTTTCAAAAACGCGCGTTCCAACGTGCGATTCAAAACGCGCGTTGCAACGACGTCGTGTGTATGCAGCCTAAGAGTAAATTTAGCATTAATCTAGTGTAATAATATATTTGAAACAGCTGATACAAAAAAAAAAAACATAAACATGACACAAAACTTTGGCTAATTTGGTTTTTATTGTGAAATATTTAACAGGTGACTTTCAAGAGTACCAACACGATACTCAATTAATTGGTGAAAACAACTGACTACAAATAATTGTTTTAAATTTAAAAATGAAATGGCAATAAAAGAACAAGGTTTATATTACTGATTAATGGTAATTTTCTTTTATTCAAATCTTAGCAAGGATGATTTGGTTAAGAAAAATTCTATTTTGTCAATGGTTTTAGGTTATGTTTTATTAATTTGACTAACACTGTTTATATGTGCCATTTTTATATATTATTCATGTGCTTTAGTTTCTGTAGTAAATATGGAAGGTGATTATATATGTTTAATAAAAGTTTTAGAAGGGTTGTAAGTGAAGAAAAATTACAAGACCTGATATGTATTAGAACTGTTTTTAGAAACATTATTGAATTTATTATTTCCACCAACTGAAACTAATGCACTTTTTCATAAAATATAAATGTTTTCTATTAATAGAAACCTATACAGTTAATTTAAGACAGCTAACAGAGGACATGAGTGCCACTTTAGTAAAATGTAGGATAGCTTAAATGTGGCAATTTGGCACTCACATTTTTGTTTATTGGCTAAGTATAAAACACTCACAAGTTAATTATTTTAAAGTACAAAACACAAGAAAAACAAAAACAAATGCAAACAAATATTCATGGCCCCAGTAGTCGGACACCTAATACTAGTATGGCAGTCAACCTATTAAGGTCATTTCTACTAACTCTAACATAATTGCACTACTTTGCATCCCCTTAAAGTAGACTTACAGGGTTTTCTAAGCTATAAAACTTTGTTATCTACGGGAACGGCAGCAGACTGAGCTTTTGTGATAGCTTAGAGTGAAACAGAGAGGGAAGGGTAAGCAAGTGTAGAGTACTACCTCATAGGCAAGCGAGGGCTGTCGGCCAATTTAAATTTGTAGCTCAAATATAAGTACATACGTAACTATTACTTGTATCAATGTTTGACCAGCTTCACAAACTTGCAAGTTGAAAACATTGTTTGATTTGTTTGTTTAAACATGGATGTAATGTAAGTCACATCAAACTCATGGGCATACATTAAAATTGTGCTCCTAAAGTCAACTGCGTATCACAAGTTAAACAAAGAATTTTTTAATGTCATAGAAAGCAGCCAGAATGTGAGGTGCCAACGTACAGTCCCGTGCCAGAGACCCCACCGGCTCCACTAAGGTCCCGCATGCAGAAGGTATCTGCCAAACGACTGGGGTCTGTTTGGCGCCATGCTGCGGCAGAACAAATTGGGCAAACCCGCAAAACTATGGTTTGTGAAGAACCACAGGAGGAGTGCATTTTTGGTAAGATTGATGAATAAATTTGCTTTTACATGAGATGGAATTTAACTCCTATAATTTAATTTGTTTTTTTTTATTTTTAATGCATTATTGAAAATTGTATTTAATAGCTTATTTTATATTGTATCAAGTTACATTTGTTACAAGCAAGGACTTCCTATGTGTAAATTGCTTTACATATTTCAAAATATTTTGGAATCAGCAATTCCTCAGATTACTTCACTCTATTACATTGTCTTACATCGTGAAACTAGATCTGCTGTCAAAGCCATACACATTCATTGCAATGTAAATGTACATTACATTGAAATACTTTGTATATATCTTTGCCCACAGATCTAAGGTTAAGCGTTCGGCACATATAAAACCTAAAAACTAATCCTTAAAAAGAGGGGAATTAAAAACTGCAAAATAATTGGAATTCTAAGGTGAATGAATGAATCACAAATATTGTAGATCAGGGACATTTCCAACATTATGGGGCAACTTTTTAGTTAGTTTGGGATTCATTTATCCGATAGAATCCAAATATAAAGCATGGAAATGTATTATGAGTTCAGCTGATCTGAGTTCTGTTTTATATTAATATGAATATTCATCCTTTAAATATATGCACCTTTTAAAGGGCAAACAAGTTGCTTACTTTGTTAAAGTGGTACCTAAAACTATTTTTATTTTTTTATTTTAGGATATCTAACTGATATTTAAGAGAAGCTGACTATATTAAACTATTAAACTAATTAAGGACAGAATTCAATGAAACAAAACGTATTCCATTGTTTTGCTAACAGGCAGAAGGCTTGTTTGAATTTGCAATAATTTAAGAAGAACATTTTCATGTTGATGGAAATGCAACGCCTGTTGATGTGATGGCAATGCTCCAAGAAAGTTGTTGCTATATGTTGTTGGACCACAGTATAATACAATAACATACAGTAGTGAATCTCAGTCGTTTTACTTGCCAACTGCTTGATGCTAGCGCTCCAAGCGGTAGTAAAGCAGCCAGTTGATAAGCAGGTGCAGAAGCATACATGATTCTTGTTTCAATAATAGTGTTATGACACTTATACAGTATTTTTAACTTTTCATTTCTTTCCAATCAATTCTATCTTAACATAAGTGAACTGCCATGCTCTCTAGTGGAGAGACGCTGTAGCTCTGCTTCACCACCACTTGGAGCACTAGCATTTTTCTCAAGAGTAATCTTCATGACTACATTAGAATGTAGTTAGGCTGTGTTATAACTTCACTATTTTTGGCTCAACAGAATATATTTATGAAAATGTAAACTTAAAGTACATTTTTCTTTTTTAGATGTATTGTCCAGTGTACATGCCTTGTCCGTGTTGAACATTCTGCACAACGCGCTGACCCTGTACAAGCGAGTGATCGGAAGCAAACAGCAGTGTTCGCCAAGCCAGAGGTGAGCAGGTGAGATATTATACTAACCTATTGCTGTGCCTATCCTCGCCACCCAGCTGCATGTTCTGGCTTGCTTACTTCTCCATCTACTGTACCATTCCTAACTCATTGCACTAGATTTCATGTAGGTAGTACATAGAACTTTGATATAATGTTATTGATGTTCTTTGATTTTTAATAGGATTTAGATAGTCAATGTTTTCATTCTATAATGTTTATTTACATATAGCCTAACAATAACAAAATGCCATAGTAAATGTATGAGTTAATGTTTTTATTTTTCAATTTAAAAAATGGATATAAATACAGTAAAAAAATCCTTAAAAGACAAGTTTACTAAATAAAACCTTAAAAATATCATGGAAGAGTTATGTTCTAGTCCTTGCTTGATGACGACATTAGTAATGACAGAAATATCGCCTTCATTACTAATATCAGATATGATTAGTCACAATAAATTTTGAGAGGGATCAGTTGATAACTACCGCAGGTAATCTGTCATTGGGTTATTAATTAAAGACACTTCCTGAGGAATAGTCTGCCTTATTTTGTAACAATGACTACATTTGCTCATCTACACTCATTTGAAATCCAAATTCGCCCATGTCTAGACGATCGACAGCATAAGAATAAATAAACAGAATGTCTTTACCTCGTCGATGTATTTTTGGATTTGAACTTTTTCTTGTTGAGACAAGCCTGTATTTATAATTGTATCTGAATTAATTTATTGTGTGCAATATTTTCAAAATCAATTTTTATAGAATTATTTAATTTGCTAGTCATCGTACTTATTCTTAAAAATCAAACATAAACATAGGTATTCTCTTTACTAAGGAGACTAAAACTCAGTGAGTTTTTATAATTTTCACTAGATCTTATTGGTGTTGAAGTAATTAACAAATTTAATTTATTTATGTTATTTTATCGCAGTGTGTTCACTTGCCAAACTTATCTTTACATGATTTTTTAGATTTCACTAAAGATGTTTGTTGAAATTCCTACCTCCTACACTTTACCATTTGCTTGTTAGAATTATGGCTGGATAATTACATTCAGTAATGAAAAGATTACAATCTAAAGATTGTTTAGTCATAAAATATATTTATAAACCGTACTGTTCAGGTGGCGTCACTGCAGCTATCACTGCCTTCAGATCCTGGCAGCTCGTGCTCTTCTCTTTATGACAGAAGGCAGTGCCGTTCAAAGTCAACTGTCTCAGGAGCCTCAACTCAGAATCTTAGCTGCTGCGTTGGACTCCACTCATGACCCTGTGAGTGGTTTAGATTGTCATCTCCAAAATCCTCCATCATCACTCTAACAGATATTTATTGTTTTTTTTTTTTATTTATTTATATTTTATGCCAGCTCTTAAGCCCAGAATTTCTCACTCTGTCATTCATCTTTTTTTACCTACCCTGTTGTAACAGGATCTGCCTTTATACACTGTCCCATTATCAGAGAAGAATAGAAGATATAAGATCCTTATTTCAACAACATTGTTCTGTTTTTTATCTTATTTACCTTTTGAAAAGTCGCCTTGCCTGTCTCCTTCCTTAAAAAAGCCATTTAATATGCATCCTCATGTTTCCTATTCAAGTCCTTCCAGATCTGAACATGTATTCCATAAGTGAATATTCAGACTTTCTTAGAGTCTGGCCACTGAAAAACTTACACCAATTTGCATGGTTGTTCATACTCTTTTTATCTGCATCTAATTTATTCAGATGCAAAAGTCCTTTTGAAGTTTTATTATGTTGTCATTGTTCTTAAGTTCTTTTCCCAGTGTTACCGGAAACACACAGAAAAGAACAACTAGAGGCCAAACCAAACAAGACAGGTTTAAGTGCCAGATTTAAGAAATAATGCAAAGGATTCAGACCAATTAGAGAAGTTAACTCCTTTTTGCCATGCCCAATTACTTCTTTGTTTTCTGTAACAGTGACTGTCCTGTCATCCTTGTGTATTACCATTACAAACTTTATAAGGCAATCCTGTCTAATTTCTTATCATAACTAATATTAGACACCGTTGTTATTTGAAAACACCAACAGCCTTTGTGGTATATCCCCTATATATATCCTAGACTATGTACAGGTTTTTTAAAAAACCTTATTAGCTCATATTTGCGTTCCATTGAAAGTATATGAATTATTTGATAAAGTTATTTGATATAACTGAAAGTCAACTTAAGATCCAATCAATTTATATTGTATAGTTTTCAAAAACCAGCAACCAAACTAGTAAAAATTTAAAACATACCATTGTCCAAATAAAATAAAATCTAAATTACAAAGTATTTATTTATGTCTTAATGTTTAAATATCCATTTCCTGTCGCAGAGGCAAATACAGGTTTTGTAACCATTCAAGTTCTGTTCTTGCTCCTCTTTTGTTCAATGTAAACACTGCCGAAATTCCCGCCACATAGACCCGAAAATTCATATATGCACATTATATTGCTCTTGCAACTAAACACGAGGACATATCAAAAATAGAAAGAACATGTATACTTGGTCTAGCCATGCTCAACAATTATTTTAGAACCTGGAATCTAAAGCCCAATCCAACAAAGACAGAAGTAACCTGCTTTCATCTGAGTAATAGACTAGCTAATCAAAAACTAAACATCTTTTCAATGGTGTTAGGCTGAAACACAATGAGCATCCACAGTACTTAGGGGTCAGTTTAAATCTATCTCTCTGTTTTAAAAGTCAGCTACAGGAAATATCAGTCAATGTGAGAACCAGAACTAACATTGTCCAGCAACTTGCAGGATCATCGTTAGGAGCCAATGCACAAATTCTGCATACTGCAGCTTTGTCTTTGATTTATTTCACTCTTGAATATTGCACTCCCATATGGCTTCACAGTACACATGTAAATAGGGCGATGAAGACTAACAGCTGCTCCTTCAATGCAACCCCTCTACCATGGTTTTCGGTGCTGCTCAACATCTATGTGGTTCGGATTCCACGTAGAGCTGTAGGTACCTTAGTTGCCCTGGCTATTGGGCTATTAATAAATAGTTCTTTCTGGGGGACAGTCAACCTTAGTTAGTAACAATGGCCACACTCGTTCATCTACACTCATCACACTCATTTGTCCCTCATATTCGCCCATATATTGATGATCAGCATTTTACTGATAATGAATAATAATGAAAAAAAGCTCCTCTGGATATAAGACGTAAATAGGAACTTCTCATAGAGTTCAAAAAGATCCAATCTACTCCGAATCTTCCAATTTCGCACGATATCCCACAAGGAGCAGGGCGACTTAAATCTAGAAAACCAACTCTTCAACTAGCTTCCTAGTTGGTCTCAAATGAATTTTTGCTAAAAACCTGGTTTTACCTAGGATATTTTTGACGGTCAAAAACAGTTTCTAGTATCAAACATTATTGCTGCCATCGGGGAAATGAGCCTTCCTCATAAGGAATAGATTATGTTGAGTCACTTTAACACAGGTGTGGGAAGATGCAAATATTGGAAATGTATATGGGGGATGGCAAATAATCAGTCATGAGATTGCGGAGTCAAAGTTCAAAGTTAATGAGTGCCCATAGCTTTCTTTTCAGGGGGATTAGCTGGTCTTCATTCAATTGGAGAAGCAGGTGTTGAGTGGTTATCAAACTTGGATTCAATCAATTGATCTCATCTCTCTCTTCTTTGATTACAGCACAATATCTTTTAACCCTTGTAATGATATCTAATAACTAAGCAGGATGCTTAAATATGTGCTGATTAGTTGTACTTGTTATGCTAAGGTGTTGTAGTATATTTTCTTGATACTTTTTTTGTTAGGTGTTGTGTTATAGACAGTTAAAATAGTTTAACTGTTTAATAAGTGGCATAATTTTTAACAATACTTTCTAAATGATAGAATGAATTGAAGAATTTCAAACCAGTTAAATCTAGTAAAAAGTTAATTACGACAACTTAAATATCTGTTTCAGCAACTGCTAGTTCTAGTGCTGCAGATTGTTGCAACGTTGGCTTTGGATCCTCAGAATCACAAGGCCTTGTTGGATAATGGACTGCCAGACGTGCTAAGTCAGCTGCTACTGCCGTCGGACGAGTGGTACTATACTAACCATAGTACCAAGTACGCTCGCTACGTGAAACACCATGTGGCCAGGATACTTGTCTACCTAGGCTTTCAGCATCGAGTTAATTTGCGCTTCTGCGTCTATGACATCCTGCAAGGTAGGGTTTTAAGTTAACAAAATCAATATTTTGTTGTGTGCTAACCTTATTATGTTCAAAAACAATGAACCATGTTTTATGCTTATATAACTTTAAAAATAAAAAATTAAATACAATAATTAATCTCACAAACATTTTAGTGTCACTGATTAATTTTTACTATCTCATTGTAAGTCTTTCTTAATGTCTGTTGTAAGAGTGAAAGTTTAGTACCCATTATATTTTTAATTGGATGCCAAAGGCATAGTAGTTTAAAATCAAGCATTGAATTCTGTAAGTACTTAGTCTGATTGCAGTCAAAGAACTAAAAAATGTATGAAAGGCATCAGCTGTTAATAGCCTGCTTTGCATTGTGTCATTTGTATTCATTTGTAAAAGAAATTTAAGAGAAGGAATCAACTTTCCCAACATTTTGATTTTTAATGTGAGCAAATTATAAATAATGTTGAGCCAGTTACACACCCCATTAACAGACCTTATGGGGTAACACTAAACAACTTATGGCAGTTCCCTGCCCTATGGCTTTTAATGCATCAATAGGATAGTGTCAAACATACAAAATAAACATGTTTATTTATTTACAAGACAGCTGTTATTAATTTACTAAAATCAACACAAATTTTATGGAAAAAGAAAATTTTGAGAGGCTGTTTGTACCCCTTAGAAATGAAACTTGGAAAAATCCTTTCTTATTGGGTCTCTTCGATAAAGAGGTGGGAGTTGCCAGGGCCTGCTTTACTATCCAAAATTAAACATATACAAACTTGCCCTAACAGATTTGAAACCGATTCACGTACATTAGTATTGAACAAACCCGAACACCCATAAACGTACAATAGTATTTACCCACCCACCCACCCATACATGTACACCCTACCTCAGTGAATGATCCAAGACTCTTCCTGGAAAAATTTTAAGATTTAAGCCTTATTTAGGTATTACTCTCATTTTTTACATATTGTATTAACATATTGGTAAGAATATTTTGTTGGCAAACTAAAATTTGGTTTCATTTTATCTTTAATAAAGGAAAGATCCAACTCAGATGACACATTCAACTATCGAAGGAAGGATTACGGTACCTCAAATCAAAAGAAATAATTGTTGGTCAGACTGCACTGTCTGTTGCCAAAAGTCAAACTATTTTCTAAAGAGATATATTATAAACAAATAATTTAACATGGTCTAGGAGAATGAATCGGAAAACTATTTTAGCACATTTCCTCTTATTAAAATTAATTGCTTTTCGACCCAGGTATTGCAACAATTACACAGTCACACTACAGGGCTCTAAGAATAAATGTACGGCATTGGCATGTGTAATAGACAAAGTGTCGAAGCTCACCGTTCATGTTAAATCTAATATCAAATGGTACCATTGCTACTGTTACAATACTTCTTTTCCTTCCAAAATCAATTATTATCATCATCAAAATGTATATACTTGGGTTATTTGAGTAGTTAAGGCCACAGAAAAGAGTTTAGGAATTGGGGTTTGATAAAGGAATCTGACCCATTATAAATATATGTATTTTTTGTCTATATATATATATATATATATATATATATAATTAAAAATAAGCAAAACCTACTTTAACCCTTTCACTCTCAGACATTTTTTTAGAAAATGTTTCTAAAGTTCCATGCGGATTTTAGCATTTTTGCAGAGTTTTATTTTTAAAATATTTGTAGAGATATTCTGACAATCTTTGCTTTGTTTTTATATCTAAGGCATTTCTTTATATACAAAAAAATTAATATTATGCCAAATAACATTTTAATATTTTGAAATTTCATAGTCATTTGTATGTATACAAAAATGTTTGAACATTTTAGACTCCACAATGTTTGTAATACAAACAAAAAATACTTGGTTAGATACAGACAACATAATTTAAAATTATATCTTGTCTGCCAATATTTTAAATTTCAACATAAAATGTCCACTAATATAAAGGTTACAAATTGTTTAGGAATATTTACTAGTGTAATTTCCGGTTAAATTCCACTGTGATTTTCACTTATTTTGTATAGTTACAAAATGTATTGGCTCAACTGATAAGTGAAATGAACGATTAACATGTTTCAACCAATGTCATGTACTGATATGACAACTTAGGCCAATTTTCAATTTTTAAATAATTTTTGTTTAGACGTCCGTTAAATTAAACATTAGGCTTTTTGCAACATACTATGAATGTTCGATTTTACAGATGTTGGGAGTAAAAGGTTTTTTATGCGTTTAAGGAAAGTTTATTACTTAAAACATATATTAATTCTCATATAAGTTTTAACATATATGCAAGTGTTCGCATTATGTAAGTGGTTCACTTCCTAGTGTATGAATACAAAAACAATAAGGATAAGTGTCAATACAAAAAACAGTAAGAAAATCAATAAAATATTCTGTTTGGTTAACTGTAATACCTACCACTGTGGTGTATTTCTCTATCCCGGCTACTTGGAGACTAAATGTTTGGATTTTGTCAGTTATAGGTTTTCAGTCCTGTTAATACTGACATAGTGTCCACTATGTGGTTGCAATTGGTATCCGTTTAAGGTAGTGGCCGGAGTTTGGTTACTGGAGAGTTCAATTGCTCTTTAGGTGAGAAAATCAATTATCAGTTAGCTGAACAATCAGATCAATAGATCATATTCCACAATCCAGAGCAAATTTTAACAGATTTTCACTGGACGACACGCCCCCCCCCTCCCCCCGGTGGTGGCAAATACACATGGTCCAGGAGATATTGAATACCGGAAACCCCCTACCTCAGTGAATGATCCAAGCCCTTCCTGGAAAAATGTGATATTTTGAAGCTTCAAAGCGTGATTCAAGTTCAAAAAGTTCAAAAACCTCAAGTATTATTCACATTTTTTACATATTGTGATATATTAACATATCGGTGAGAATATTTTGTAGGTAAACTAAGCTTTGGTTTTATTTTATCTTTACTAACAATTAAATAAAATAGTTTGAATTTTATTTTTACTGTGGTAGAACGAAATATTTAAAGTAAACAATAAATTGCAGAACAATTTTATTGTAGATATTATTATTTACCATAATCTCCCTCACGTTACACACACCACTGCATAGTGACTGCCACTAAACTATAAGTACCTCACCTTGATAACAACTAAGCAACTCATTAATTCTAACATTAACTAAGCCTTTGTTTGTACTTTTTACGAAGCTTTAAAAGCGTAATAATTAGCATGAGGCTAAACTTTCAAATTTGAAGAACATCACTTAAACTGATGATTTTGTCCCTACAAATTTTCCACCACCAGCTACCTCCACTGGGGGGCAAAAACTTGGAACTAGGCGACACTTGTGTTGCTCAGTTAACATGTTATTTTATGCACTCCGCAATCTTTCATAAAATGATTAGATAACAACAATAGGGAGTTGAACTGCTTTTATTGGGCTATTAATAACTGCTTCTTTCTTAACATCAGTCGACTTTAGTTAGTATACCCCACAAATATGAACAGTCACTTCTACTTGAGTTTGATCCTTCATAATGGGAACAGCGCACACGAACATTCATTGTTCACTGAACAGAAAATGCAAATATCAGCTACACGCAGCAGCGATAAATCTCATAAGTACCAGCAATACTGTTGGCTGCGTGATCATCACGAGCAGTATGGATGAAGTGAACAACTGCCACACTATGGCGAGAATAAATATACTAACCTGTTCATGAAATTAAAAGAATATTGTGTGTGACGCCCAATTTTACAGCTGGCGAATGCTATATGATTTTCATGAATCTTGGGTCCTCGATAACGCTTGTGTTGCTATATGAGTTACAATTTTTACTGGCAATCATATTCCCAGTACGGACAACAATAGATATTTGTTGTTGTAAATCAATCGAAAACTTTATCAGACCGTAAATCCATTTTCAAAGAAAGCAGGTATAGAAGTATAGTGGTGTGAACAAGTATTGAACATGTAGTGGACAGGTAGTGAACGAATAACTACCACACAGCTTCCAGTATTTAGATTACTAGAGTCAGCACTAGTAGAGCAGTGCTGTGACTCAGCTACTCGGGGACAAAGTACTGTTGAGATTGTAGAAGGTAATAGGTTATATTCTCGGTCCTCTTACTACTGACATGGTATCCACTCAATGGTTGCTATTGACGTGCACACTACCACTAGTAGAGATGTCTTGGGTATCCATGTTGAACCCTTATCAGAATCAGATATTATGTAAGGGTAGTGAGCTGAGTATTAGGCTTGTCAATTCGCTGATAATCAGACTAGTACTACTGATTTCAAGTAAATCTGCGGGTCCCCTAGTGTTCCTGGCTATTGGGCTATTAATAAATGGCTCTTTCTGAGCATTAGTTGAGCTCAGTTGGTAACCTGACTACACAGGTTATCCACGCTCATAAAATCATTCATATTCTTCTTAAAATATGCTGAAATATGCGTCGGCGTCTCATATCTGAGAATCATATGGGGAATCATTACAGCATGTCACAAAATTTAAAAGGAAACTTTATAATCTCATTGAGGCTTATATCATATTCAGCCATATCTTATAACTTGGATCTTTTAATAAATTAATTAAATAATTTATTGCATCATATTCATAAGTAATACAATACTTTCTTCATTAATCAGAAATAGTTTAAGCACAATTTTCTACCTTTAATACATTGAGAAACTTACAACAGAGATGCAATTTATGTTTAAGTCATTCTCACAACACCACTTCAAAGAAATATTAATGGAGTACTGTTTTATCAACAGTCTTTCAAATGGGACTTTGAAATGTATCCCAATTGACTAATTCTAGCCAACATTCCAAAATAACTTTGACATTATGCACTCTTATTGTGTTTTTCATATTTGCTTCTTGGATGAAACACCACAATAATTAATTAAAGATATTCCAAAGTCATTAAAGAAAATCTTAAACAAGTAGAGAATGTCTTTAGAGGCTTTCCCTGAAAACTGTTTTGGAGGTTAAAAAGTAATTTAATGAACAATGGAAACGGTAGCGTAGTTGGTTCAATCTCAGTTTCATGTGCTAAAGGTTCTCAGTTCGATCCTAATCAGAGTGAATACATTTTGAGAAGGATCAGCTGATAATCACCGGCTGTTCATTTGTTATTGGACTATTAATTAATGATACTTTCTAAGGAATAGTCGGCCTTAGTTTGTAACAATGACTACATTCGCTCATCTACACTCATCACACTCATTCGAAATCCATATTCTCCCATATCTTGACAATCGGCGTCTTATGAATAAATAAAATAAAATAAAAGTAAAAAACCTTTGCTGTAGTTAATCAGAATTACTGATTCATTTGTAACTTCTTGTATTTGGTTTGCATTTGATTAAGAGAGTACACCAATCAACACCACTTTTCCTAGAACTTCCTCATTTGATTATAAATTGCTTTCTGAGCGCAGTGTTTGAAGCATAACCTGACATCTACTTGCAAATTCTAATTTCATACCTCTTTAACTTCTCATAAAATAAAATCTTTATTCTGCAAAATTAGGAATGGAGAGTCCTCTTTTAGACTTAACTTGGGAACATGAGCTCTTAACATGATTTCTGAAACACATGATTATCAGCGAAGAAATGTACAAAGTAATTCAATTATATCTGAACTTTAGACAGCTATCCTCTCAGCATCTTAACCTCCGTGAATCTTTCGTTAAATATTTTTCTTCGAAAATTCCTAACTTTGTGTAATCACAATTGTTAGTCTTGCGATTTTTGTTAAGACTATAGAATTTTACTATGTTGTAGATTTTTATCATAGTATACATGTTGAGTGTATTTAATATTGTTATTCTCTATCTACTTGTTTTCCTCTATTACTTTTGTCTGTGAAGTGTATTTGGTCAATGAGTTACAGTTTAACAATAACAATGGTACGGTAATGATTTTTATTGTTTATATTATTGGTGTCTACATATTTTTCATTTGATTGTACTGTATTATTTGTTATTTTTTATGCAGAGTGATCTTGTTAACAACATAAACGGTTAAAAATAATTGTTAGCAATCCACTAACTAAGTTCTCTTTGTGTATTACTGGAATTAATTAGTGTTGCAGTATTATCTTTTCTGATCCTAATATGTAATTACTGTCTTACCCTTGATGGAAATCTTTACATCAGGTTAAGTCCAAACAGTTAACATAGATAACTAACTGAACTCAGATTGCTCATGTTTAAGAGGAAACTTTATTATGTTGTTAATCTGGTCCAAGCATTCTATCTGCAAATTTGTGAGTGCGGCGTAGCCATATTGAACTGGAGTAACTAAAAGAGAGAGAGAGCATACCTCGCCCATTATGTTGGCCATCTTTAGACTACACTAAAATAGACTATCCAAAAACTTTATGTGACATTGTATATAGTTTAAGCAGGGTTTCAAGCTTGTGTGTTGGAAATTGACTGGGTTCTCTAAATTAATTACTGAGGGCTGAGTGTTAGATAAATAAGGCAATTTTTATAGAGCTTATTTTTTTAAAGTGTTTTGCGATACTCATATGAACTACTTGAAGACTCAAGACACTTATTTATACTTCTTCCATTTTCTGATATCAGAAAAACTTGAATGACTGTGTCATAATAGTTTTGACTCGGAAAAATTTCATTTTTAACCTGGAAATGTAGTACGGTTACTTGTAATAACTAAGTATAGCACCAATAAAACATTAAAATTAATAAGTCGGTACTGGTGGCGTAGTGCTGTAACCCAGCTACTTGGGAACCAAGTGTTTGAGAGATTGTAGGCGATAGGTTCCATGTTTGGTCCTCTGAATACCGACACAGCGTCCGCTCAATGGTTGCCATCGACATGGACACTACTACAGAAGACTGAGGTTTCCATGTTGGATGGTAGTCAGGGATCGGATGTTGTGTGGAGAAGAGAACTGAGTGTCAGATTTGTCAGTTAGCTGAAAATCAGACGAACAATACATGGTTCGGATTCCAGACAAAGCTGTAGGTTCCTTAGTTGCCCTGGATGTTGGGCTATTAATACATTGTTCTTTCTGAGGAACAGTTGAGGTCAGTCAGTAACCAGACTACATTCATCCACACTCATATCATCATTCATATTCATCTTAAAATACGCACAACATTGTGTCGGCCTCTCATAAGTAAAAATAAGAGTTCATAGTGCTAAAAAAAATAGTGAACTTAAACTAAATTTAGAATTAGAATCTATATTTTCTTGTAACTGCCATGTCTAGATGCTATCTATATTATTTACAAGATAACCAGACATTTTGCCCATGCTGTGATGTGTCTTACTCAGTGGTATCACTGAGACTGAGATCGGTGAATGACCTTCCAACTACCAACAGTGAATGAACAGGTCACCACCAGAGGGCGGGAACAGGTTTGGCAGGTATGCTGGAGAGGGTCGAGGCATACTATGAATGAAGATATGAAAAAGTCTGCAGTTACCTTTACACACATTACATTACATTACAGTTACACTGCAGAAAAATGTTACAGTTGCGGAACATAGGACAAAAACTAACAATGGAATTTTATTTGAACAAACTAAATTCCTTGATAACATTCCATACTACTACCCGAGAATCGTATTGGATCCTATAGAAACATACATAAGAAGAATAATTTTAATAAGGATTAAAGTATATGGCTTCCGAAGACATGCTGGAACCTATTTTAGTAAATTGAAATAAAATGGAAGAGTCAGCCATATTGATTTTCTTCAACCAGTGACAGTAGGTCACATAGGTCATACCTCTGCCTCTCTCCAGCATAACTGCTAAACTAGTACCCACCTCACCACCTGTTATAATACCTGGAAGGTCATTCGTCGATCTCAGTTTCAGCGATACCTCTGAGAATGCCACATCAAAGCATGGGCAAAACGTCTGGTTATCTTGTAAATAATGTAGATAGCACCTAAACACAGCTGTCACCCAAAAATATAGATTCTTGTTTTGACACTGACTGCTTAAATCTAAGATCTAAAATTAAATTCAGAATATCTAGTTGGATTTAAAATTGGGGAAAAACAAATATTAACACTTTGAGAGAAGTGTGTCTTATGTTTTGTTACTGGCTTAACTCATATGATTTTCTGTCTAACCTCTTACAAAAGAATAATTATGTATAAATAACAGCTCCATCACCCCAACATCTGTTATCTTTTAAAAATAGTTGTCCTAAGTTGTTGATCCAATAGTATTCCTTGGGTACCTATTTGATTCTCAAGGAGAATTCTGTCAGTTTAAGACTTACATGATCAGTGATCTTGACAGTTCCATTAGTATTTGAAATCTTATTTTTAAAACCATTTTTGTTTTCCAGATGATGTTCCGCCTACACCCCTGGTGGAGTCTGTGGAGGACAATTATATATCAATGACCTCTGCACCACCAAGCCTAGTCTCCGGTCCTGACAAAACTATGTTGGGAGTCTCCATTGAAAGTGCAATTATAAACGTACTCAAAACTATTGAGGTAAACTTATCTGCCACAAACATTTTCTTAATGTTACAGTAAAATGGGAAAGCCAGTGTCCGAGTGGTCTAAGGCTTCAGGACTTTGTTCCTGAGTTAAGAGAAGGGCAGGTTCGAATCCTGGTCTTAACTGTTAGTTTTTATCAATAATGTTCACTGGTTCTCCCCCTGACTCTGCCTACTAAGTTCCCTGCACAGATTGTTTATGTGGAATGGGTATAATAAGGTTTAAGAAGAGGTTGGCCTCTCCTCATGAAAAAAAATTACTTCAATTCCAGACCTAAAGTCGATGTTTATGAGCTCCATTTGTTCCAGGGCATTTTATTAGGGTGATATTTATTTCATATTATTCATTTAATAGCAGATATTTTTTATCGAATTCTTTACATTGGCAATAGCAAATATAAACCTAAAAATTCTGTTACTATCTTAGTATTATTACTACTCAAATTATTATTATTTATATTATATATATTTTACAGTCAAATAGTGGCTGATCTTTGTAACCTTACTATACCTATTAATTCCCCATATACTCTTGATCTGTATGGGGAACTTATTGACACACAGTAAGGACCTTGCTCAAAAGTAATAACATTTCTTGACAGGTTAAGCTTACTTTTAGACTTCTTAAGTAAAAAGCATGAAACAATCATAGTGGCTGGAGATATAAATATTAATGTACTTAGACAATCCAGGGAAAATCTTATGTTAAGAAATACTTTAAAAAGTCATAATATGCGCTATTTGGTTGATTTTCCTACATGTGTAACTGATAACACAAAATCAGCTATTGATAATTTTTTTGTAAAAAATATTCCAACTGATTGCTTTTCGGTTGGTGGAATTGTAACCCTACTATCTGACCACGACGGGCAGATGTTAGAAATAGCTTCCCCAAACATACAAAAACTGCATGATCTGGCTATCATTAAGGAATCTCGTAGTTTTACAACTGGAAATATTGAGGTATTTTTAAAACTCTTAAATAGAGAGACATGGCATGAGGTTTTTATGGCACCAGTTACAGAAAAATTCTCAATCTTTTTCAGCATATTACAATTTATTTTTGATCAAGCCTTTCCTAAGAAAATGATTAAAAAAATTAAATCTAAAAAAAGTTGGTTTTCTGAAGAATTGAGACAAGAAAGAAAAGAACTTATTCGAATAAATACAAACATTAGGAACACAAAAAGTCGTACCTCAATTAAAGCTTTAAAAGATAGAACCCACAAATATAAACAAAAATTAAATAGGTTCAAAAAAAGTTATTATGATAGAAAAATAGCAAAATCTTCTAATATACAAAAAACAATGTGGGGTATAATAAATAATGAAGTAGGAGAAAACAGAAGAGAAACTGATAACATTACCATAGAAAATAAGGGGAAAGTGTGCACGTATCCAATAGAAATATGCAATTTATTTAATAATTATTTTGTAAATCTAGTTATGAAGGTTAATATCCCTAAACACATTGAAGAAAACATCAATAATACTAGCAATAGCCAGTTAGGACAAAATATAAAATCATCTTTTAACTTAAAGTCAGTTGAACAAGATGAAGTTGAAAAAGTAATTTCATTGCTCAAGAATAAATTATCATCTGGATATGATGAAATTCACCGGAATTTCATCATATGGAAAAGTACTGAAAGCAGCTAAATGTCACCTTAGTATGATTTTAAAACATCTAATAAACTTCTCATTTATAACAGAATATTTTCCAGATCAACTCAAAATTTCCAGAATAGTACCAATCCACAAAAAAAATTGCAAAAAGGCCATTTCTAACTACAGACCAATTTCCTTGTTGCCTACTGTATCCAAAATATATGAAAAATTAGTGTGCAACCAGCTAGTACAATACTTAGAAGACCATAGATTGATTGATAATATTCAACATGGATTTCGCAAAGGAAAATCAGTTATTACGGCAGCTGTTTCATTTATAGAGTCCATTATAGAATCAGTTGATAAGGGCAAGGTGACAGTGGGGATTTTCATGGACCTGTCAAAGGCATTTGACAGTGTAAATCACTCAGTATTAATAAAAAAGTTAAATATGCTTGGGGTAAATAAACACTCACTGGATTGGTTTGTATCCTATTTGACAAATTGATATCAGTTTGTAGAAATAAAGTATTCAGAGACAAATAGGGTATATAGTGCTGCATCGAAACTACAATTGATAAAGTATGGCGTCCCGCAAGGGTCAATTTTGGGCCCATTACTGTTTATATGTTATTTGAAAAACATAGACCTCTCATTGACTAACACTCCACAAAGTAGCCTCTGCTTATACGCAGATGACTCAAACTTGAGAGTATCAGCTAGGACGGTGGAAGAAGTCGAAATTTTAGCACATGTTGAACTAAATAATATTAGACAGTATTTGAATGAACAATTCCTTCTATTAAATAGTAACAAAACAAATTTTATTGAATTTAAAACTCCTCACAATAAAAGAAAAGATAACTTAAATATTATTATTGACGCAAGGTCAATTGAATGGAAATCAACTACAAACTTTTTAGGCTTACAAATTGATGACAACCTTAATTGGAATGGACATGTAAACAGAATATTTAAAAAAATAAACTCAGGGTTATACGCTTTGAAACAAATGTCAAGTTTATGTAGTTTATCGAATCTAAAATCAATTTATTTCTCATACATACATTCCCATATTGCTTACGGAGTGTGTTTGTATGGAGCAACAAGTAAAGAAAACTTGGATCAAATCCTTAAACAGCAAAAGAAAGCAATAAGAATAATAATGAAACTTTCATTTGGCGAGTCAGTAAGAGAACAATTTAAAGAATTAAAAATCCATAGATAGGGGCAATATATCTATGACACAATCACATTCTCGAATAATAATTTCACAAATTCAAGAATTTTATCACAACATCCGTACAACACTCGCAAAAGGAATGAAATTTTGACCAATCATCACCGATTGGAATTTTATACAAAAAAACCTTCTTATATTGGTGCCAAGTTCATAAAATCATGACCAAACACAATTAAAAAATGTAATAATGAGCGAAAATTTAAAGAAAAATTAAAAAACTACCTCACTGAAAATGTAATATATTCTTTTGAAGAATTTTATTATTTAAGTATTTAGCTTGTGTGTCACTGTCATTATTTTTTAAACTATATTTATGCATGTACTCATACATTCTTCAAATATGTAGTTTTGTTTCTCTCTTTTATCTTTTTTTTTTGAATAGAATATGACCTCTAGTATGTAAGGATTGTATGTATGACACTATTCAATTGTATACTGTACCTATAATGAATAAAGATAATTTTGAATTTGAATTTGAAGGGGGAAAAACAATACAGTTCAAGGTTAATATTACCGATGACTACTTTCACTCCAGACCACGCTTCAAACCTGTGCTAACTCTAACTCAGACACAACGTCCCAATGAATTAGACAAATCAACAACCAGCTATCCCATTAACCCAAACAATGTTTTATCTAGGTTTAGATTTCTTACAATATTCTTAATATATTAATCTATGGTTACGTTAGAAGAAAAAGAAACAGAGATCGCTTTCTTAGCGCCACATCGAATGCCTTAGTGGCAGTTAGAAACAGAATACAACTAATGTACGTCTTTATAAATCAGTAGTATTAATTGCTACATCTTTTCTTGAGGAATTATAGGGGGACTGACAGTGATGCTCGTCCTACCATCCGCATGGTGAACTATAGAATTATAGGGGGACTGACAGTGATGCTCGTCCTGCCATCCGCATGGTGAACTATAGAATTATAGGGGGACTGACAGTGATGCTCGTCCTGCCATCCGCATGGTGAACTATAGAATTATAGGGGGACTGACAGTGATGCTCGTCCTACCATCCGCATGGTGAACTATAGAATTATAGGGGGACTGACAGTGATGCTCGTCCTACCATCCGCATGGTGAACTATAGAATTATAGGGGGACTGACAGTGATGCTCGTCCTGCCATCCGCATGGTGAACTATAGAATTATAGGGGGACTGACAGTGATGCTCGTCCTACCATCCGCATGGTGAACTATAGAATTATAGGGGGACTGACAGTGATGCTCGTCCTGCCATCCGCATGGTGAACTATAGAATTATAGGGGGACTGACAGTGATGCTCGTCCTGCCATCCGCATGGTGAACTATAGAATTATAGGGGGACTGACAGTGATGCTCGTCCTACCATCCGCATGGTGAACTATAGAATTATAGGGGGACTGACAGTGATGCTCGTCCTACCATCCGCATGGTGAACTATAGAATTATAGGGGGACTGACAGTGATGCTCGTCCTGCCATCCGCATGGTGAACTATAGAATTATAGGGGGACTGACAGTGATGCTCGTCCTACCATCCGCATGGTGAACTATAGAATTATAGGGGGACTGACAGTGATGCTCGTCCTACCATCCGCATGGTGAACTATAGAATTATAGGGGGACTGACAGTGATGCTCGTCCTACCATCCGCATGGTGAACTATAGAATTATAGGGGGACTGACAGTGATGCTCGTCCTGCCATCCGCATGGTGAACTATAGAATTATAGGGGGACTGACAGTGATGCTCGTCCTGCCATCCGCATGGTGAACTATAGAATTATAGGGGGACTGACAGTGATGCTCGTCCTACCATCCGCATGTTGAACTATAGAATTATAGGGGGACTGACAGTGATGCTCGTCCTACCATCCGCATGGTGAACTATAGAACTACTTGACACCCATTCAGAGCACTATTGGTGCAACCTCAGGTTCTTTGAAAGTTCAGGTACCCATAGCCTTACTTTGAGTGTCACTTAGACGACTTCAAGTGCGAATTGAACATCATGTACTACATGGGTGGGTGACTTCTCTTTTTTTTTTAGGCTCTCTTATCAGGCTGACAAGCTTTCAATTTTTGCATAGAGGTTTCCAGTATTTACTATTTTTTCGTTTACTTTTTACTTTCTCCCATATGCATTAGCATAGAGAAAGTATTGTGATTATCCAAGAAATTCTTTACAAGTTGGTCTAAAAATCCATTTTAGGGTCCCCTGAACCCAAAAAAGTGGTTTATTTGAAAAAAAAAATTGTGATGTCTGTCCGTATGTGCGTCTGTCTGTGTGTATGTGCCTTTCACTAGAGACCAAATGGATGCATACATTTTTATGAAATTTAGTATGAAGGTGTACTTAGCCAATATCTCTAGACCGTTTCTTCACGTTTTTAAATTTTAGTTTTTTTATTTTTATGGGCAAAAAACATACAAAAATGGAATTTTCTCAAAAAGGACTATAACCATTTTGATTAAATTTTTCAGGAAAGAGAATTACAATTCTAAATATTTTAGTAAAAACTGCATTTCTCTAACTTTACCAGTTTTTTTAGATATGGAAGAAAACATATTTAAAAATAAAACTGGTAATTTTTTAAGTTTTGATTTATTAGTGTTTAATATGGGGGAAAGTGTGTGCCAATTCTTTGGAAAACTGTATTTAAATTCTTTTTTCAGAGGAAAAAACATCCAATAGTGTGCTGAATGGGGGTCGAGAAGTTAGTTCTCTGTGAGGATGGCGGGCAGGGCCAGCACCGTTATCACTCCCTCCTCTTTTCCCCATCAAATCCTCATGGATAATAATATAGTACATATTTATAGATAATTACATTAGTTGTAATCCATTTACAGACGTTCCCTGCGGCCATTAGTAAGCAGCCTCTGTTTCTTTTTCTCTGTGCCTTTTATGTAACCTAAAATATTTTGCTTTGCTATTATATCTCGTAGAATTTAGTGCTATTATTTGGGTATGTTACAGTCGTCACTAACACAAGGAACAACGACTACAGAAAGCTCAACCCTCCACTGGTTTTTAAGTGGCAGTACCTACTCCCACGCTTTTAATAGAGGTTAGTACAATCACAATGATCGAAAATATTTGATATACTTAGTAAAATTTAGGGGTGCCATTGAAGGAAATGTGTGGTACTAATAAATATTTGTAAAACATACTAATACATATAATTGGCTGGGCTATAATTGGGCCAGGTAGAAAACAACCTGCATGTTATATTTAGCGCATGTAGGGATTCCAGCAGCAGAGGGGAATCTTTTTACTGCTGAGCTGCCTTGCTTCACAGGTGTGACAATTTTTTTCTGTAAAGTGTTCAACTTCTACAACAGTGTTTAGTTGAAAATTAACTATAACAAACTGTAAAAGTTTGTTTAATTGCTATTAATTGTTTACTCTTTTATTAATTGTGTTTTTGCTGTTATTAATTAATTGTTATTTGAAAACTAAATAATCGACTAATTTTCTAATCTTGATTTGCTGCTTTTAAAATTAAATCAACCAATAGCCACTGTTGTTAATGAAGTCAAATGGCTGGGCTTGCTATTGCACTGTCAGCATGTGGCCTACTGATCTGCTTGTCATGTTAATTTTTAAATGTAACTACACAGTGGGTGAAGATTAGTTCTCTGTCTCACTTGCACCACTCTTTGCATCTCACTCGCACAAGTACATTGGAAAGGTCATTTTTTAAGCGACCTATGTATAGACATTACTTCATGTCATCTTAAAAAAAAAAAAATAGTCATGGTAAAATATAATAAAAATATCAACATTACATTTATTCTTGCAGAGTATATTTATCTCATATTAATAAACCAATTTCTTCATTCTACTCTCAATAATTAGGTTCAAAATTATGATTTATGTCCATTTTCAAACCCATTCTATATTTTAATATAAGTGCAAAGTGATTAAAAAGAATCTCCTCTTCAGAAAGCTAAGTCCAAATCCACTACTACTCTGTTCTTGGTCCTCTATACTTTTATAGAGAACCCCTCTAGAGTGAACATACTGTGTTCCTTTGTATTAAGACTACAAACACCTATAACGTATTTGACTTACAAAATGCCACGACCTGTTTTAACTCCTAACACAGAGCATGGTAATTTTCTGGCAAGTTAGGTTTTATTGTAACGTTCAGAATATGGATGAACAAAAGTACTCATCCATAGAAGTTTTGAATTTATAAATTCTCACTCCTTACAATTTACATTTCTCATCTTTTCAATAAATACTTCAAGATATGAAATATTTCTTAACCCCATGTATATTAATATTGATCCCATATTAACATCGCTCCCATAATTCTTATATGTAATTAATATTAAGATGGCTCCCGTATTAAATTCAAGTTTACAAATCCAAATCAGGCAGTTACCTTAAACTGACAGATATGACGTTGATTGTCAGAGTTTCGTATAATTTTTTCATAAATCTAAATAAAATGTCTTTTCTTTTTTATGTGCAGCTCCAATAGAGCGGAAGCCACCGACAGATCCCTGCTCCACATTATTCGTGCAGAGCTTCCTGTCATGTTTCCCCTGTGTGCTGAGTCCTGTTGTGCTGCTCAGACTGTTGCTGCACAGACTGTTAACCACTGCAGCACACCTTCAACGCTGGAAGAGCTGTGCCTCTCGGTCTAGCTTTGCCTCTGCATCAGCTCATGAAGCACCACGTAGTCCAAGGTCTCGAGCGTCTTCCACCGACACGGAACCTAGCACACTACGTAAACGTAGGAAGGTAGATACCCGATTTCTATAAATAATTACATTCAATAAAAGCAAACTGTCTTATGCAGGGTAAAAAAATTGCTTTCAATCTTGTGCAAAACTGATTCTTTAGCCTAGTTCTTTAATAGTTTCAATACTTGATAATTAGGCTTTATGTTGATTAAATTTATTGTATTTCATCTTAAATTTTTATCTACCTGTATTATTAATTCTTCACTTGTCAGGTGGCAGTTGCTTTTCCTATCATAAGGATCTCCACTAGAGAGAAAGCCTTTTTTTATTATTACCTTACAAGCCCAGAAGTAAAAGAAACATCTATTCTCATAAGCAGATTTGTTATCCTATCCCAACAGGTCGTTTGCTTGTGGTAATTTTTTATAATCATTACATTACATTCTAGAGTAGAATGTAATCTTTGTTAGATTCATTACTGTCATCCTTAATCCTCTGACGGATCTGAATATTTTATTCTTAATTATTATACTTACCAATTTCATACCAAGTAAGTTTTTATATTTATAACTACATTGTTGTAATAATATGAGCATAATTAACTTATTAGCAGTTCGAATAAGTAAGTTTTCTGTTAATTTCATTTATTTATTTTCAAGACATCGATCAACAAGATTTGGGTGAATAAAGATTTAGAATTACAGTAATGTGATGTGTGTAAATGAGTGAATTTATACCTTAGTTATTGTCATTAGTTAATAGTCCAATATCAAATAAACAGCCAGTGGTTATCAGCTGATCTCTTTAAAAATTTGTTATAATATTCATTGGGATGGAACTGACAAATTTTGCTTAATAAGCTGGGCTTTAACTAACTACACTACCAAGTACTGACGAATTGGTTTCATTTTGCAGGTTAACTTAACAGTGGATTGTACAACAGGATGGATGTCTGAGCCTGTAGGTGTAATAGAGGAACCACTACCTCCACCAGCCCCACCGCCTCTAGCCCGTCTCCCCCGCCAGTCTCTTCGTCCTAACCTGTTCTTGGACCGTGCAGGCTCACTCATCCCTAGAGACAGTATTGGCAGTGCCTCAGGGCTTGGGCTGGAACCAGCCATGCAGGCTACTCTCTTCGCCTTCTCCCATATCCTGCGTCCTGCCCACTCAAAGGACAGCCTGCGCAGCAATAGTAGTGATGGTAATTTCCTGGTTTCGTAATAGTGTACTTGATAGAGAGGATATTAATGTAGTTATTATACATGTCAACTACTGTACTGTAGTTCAGAAGAACTTCGATAGTTTGACACTTGATACTTCTACAGCCTTTATACTCTTACACTTCCACATCTGTCATTGCAACATGCACATGAACGGTGTAGGCAAGTGGAGATAAACAAAATGATGATGACAAAGTGAATAACAGTTCAAAATTACCAATTGTTTGGACATTAAGTTGCTGTACCTTTTATGTACTGTACTGCCCTAACTTTATAACTACACTCTATAACTCCATACTAATTCAGTAGGACATAAATTGATTGTTACAGTAATACATAACAAAATTGATTTGAAAAAGCTGCAATATCTTATTATTTAGATAAAGTGATGCCATCGGCTGTCTGGATAACACCACATCCTGCTGCTATCTTTTTCAGCCCGCCCCAACTCTTAACAACAAAGTGTACATCTTCATAAAATTGAGTTATTTTTTTTCTGGAATATCCAATTTAATGCAGTAAAAACATGACAGCTGGTTGATCTGGAAATAATTTCTATAGGATATAATATAACAAGAACGTTTGAGGTTATTACATATGTTGAATAGTGTTGAAAAGGAAGAAAGACAGGAGGAACGTATAACTACGAAGGGAACTGTTTGCTGGAGTAGGCCCAAGTGGAAATGATACATGTTTTGAGGAAGAGGCAATTGAAAGAGTTGGAACGGATGAATCGGACGAAAATGTGGAGGAGAGTGACCATGAGACTGGTTCAGAAATGTCTATTGAAGATAAAAATGAGCAAGAAGAAGTAACACAGGAACCCCAAAATAGAACTTTCATTTTTGGAAAAGATAAAACAACAAAATGGGATTCTCACATGATAACTTCAAATTTGCGTGGCTTCAAAATCAGTTTAAATATTAAATTTTTAAACTCATTTAGACATGTTTTATTTATCCCCATTTTATAATAACTAAATAGCTAGGTTTAAAAATTAAAATTATATGTAGATTACTTCATCAAAATGCAAAATGTACGGAAAAAACAGCATGCGGTCATTTGTACACCTTAAAGAAATGGTTGAATAAAGTTATTAATTATAATAATAATCAGAAGCTTTATTCGTAAACATCAAGTTTAGAATAGTTTTTAATAGAATTTTACAATACAAAATAATAATATTATGGATGATAAAAAGTATAATGGTGGAGAGTTTTGGCAGTCCTTTATTCTTGTGATTGTGGTCCATCCAGGCTTTGTTGCTGCTTGCTCTAGATTGTTATCATAATCTATTTGTATAGTCTAGAAATTTGTCAATCGAGTAAATTGATTTATTAACAAGCCATAAGCGTAGTTCTTTTTGGAGCTTTTTTCTTCTATTCTTTTAACATGAATAGGTAGGGCATTATGCAATCTAGCCCCAGTGTATGATTGCTTTATAGTAAATAGGCCAGTTCTGTGTGCAGGTAACTCCATTTCTTGTTGTTTGACCATGTTGACTGCTGCGTTAAATTTAAATTAGCATGCATGATGACTTTGTGAATGTAAAGAGATGTGATGGTGAGAATATTGTGTTGTTTGTAAGCTTCTCTACAGCTATTTCATGTTGCAATATCAGCCATCAATCTTATTGCTTGTTCCTGTAGAACGAGTACTCACTGGAGGTTGTTATTTGAAGATGTCCCCAAATTATAATTCCATTTTGGACTCTACTTTCAAACCGTGCATAATAAGCTGTTGAGGTGGCTTCTGGAGTACTTACAGATGTAACCCTTCTTAAGGCAAACAATGCTGTGCTGAGCTGATGACACAAATGATCTATGTGAAAATTCCAGGAGAGACGATCATCTAGCATTAGTCCAACGTGTTTCATGTATTCAGAAATTCGAATGTCATTTGGGATTGTTATTTTATTTTAGTTTTTCCATAAAAATTTTTGTTATTTTTAATTGACAATAAAATGTGTTGAGTTTTTGTTTGATTAAAAAGCAAGTAATTTTTAATGCAGTACTGATGAGCCATGCTTACAGCTATATATGTATTAATCTCAAGGAGCTCGGTTGATTTGTCAGAGGTAGTCTGAATAGTGTCATCTGCATACGTGACTGGATAACAATGTGAACAGTCATTGTTATTATATTCCTTAGGTATGCTGAGACTAAGTTGGCAGCTCCTTATTTCCAGTAGTCACCACCGACAGCAGCGATAGAGGATGGACTTTTTTGGGACTTGGGACTCATTTAAGTATTTAATTCATAAACTTATAATGAATATACAAAATATCTAAAATGAAACTAACTTTAATTGCAGCTACCTTGTTTGTACTGTTCCCAGCAATTTCATATCATATTTCAGAATAAGTCATGAAGGGAAATAAATCACAATAAAGTATAATACTTGTACAGTTGCCATACGCAGCTGTTGAAACAGTTGTAATATTGCATGGGTACTTACCAAAAGATGGTGACCAGTCACTGTTTTGATAGTATTGTTGTAGTAGTAGCTTATCACCGCACTATGTTACCTTGACTGACTTGTGATAATGTATTGTGTTATGGGCTTTAACAGTCAAGCTTTTTGCACTGACTATAGCTAATGTAACTTAGTATGATCTCTGATTTTGATGTTGCCTTAACCCATTGATGGCTTACTTAATTAAAAACAAAAAAATCATAGGGCAAGTAATTGAATGACAAGCTAAAAATGAACAATACTTTTCTTGTCAACTTTACATTAGAAGTACCCTACCGCTATTCTGTCATGTCGCAACGCTATTCTCTTACGTACGAGCCTGAGGCTTGTCGGGTCATGTAGACCTGTTCACGCAGAAGAATAATTCTAATGTGATTGCACCAGTCACCTTTTTGCGCCCAGGCTGGGATTCAAACCAAATCCCCGCTATCTCCCTGGACATAGGGGACAGCAACTTATCTATAGACTATCAATGCACGATGCATCATGGGCCAAAACCGGTTCAAAACAGGTAGAACTCTTAGCTGGAGAATTTCGTACTGCTATTTGGCTGTAGTTCTTCTATTTGCCAATAGTTATGTTCAAAACAGATAGTGCTCTCTACAGAAAATATTATCTCCCTACAATTTAACTGGTTTTTTGGTGTGTATATTCACTATTTAAACAATGATAAACACAGTACAAGAACTGGTCGTGAGTCATCACCAATAGGTTATTCTGTTTTGTTATTGAAATAATATTTATCTGCTAAAATTTGTATTTCAATCAAACTAAAAGAGGATTTAATGGGAGAGCTGCACTATACAGCCCTTATGTGCCAACTGCCACTGCTTGTTACCCAAGGCATGATATCCTGCACTATGTTTAATCTTTAACTATTTTAACATATGTTATATAGACCAAATGATAATTTTTTACTTTACACAACGTGAAGCTGTGTACTTTTAATTGGTTAATCATCATTTGAGGGATATATTTATTATCTATATATGAATGAATATACAAATATCTGCTTGTAGATTCCTTCTTATTGAACTATAAATGTTTGAATGTAAGTTTATCCCCCCCCTTTCAGATTTACAAATAGCTTGTTCATTTCAACCTGTCTAGTCAACTTTACAGATTCTGGAGGTGGAATACTACCCTTGCCTGCCTTTAACCTTCATCTTCACCACAAACCTCGGGGGTCTTTCCGTTTCTCCAGCCTCCGCCATAGCAATAAGCAACGATCCAAGTCTCAAGCAAATATAACAAAGGTACAAATTTTATTAACATATTTTGTTGGTAATATCAATTGATCTGTTTTAAAAATTTATCTTATAAAGGGTAAATATGTTACAGCACTTTAATAATATATGTAACTTAAGTTAATAAATTACCCAGAGTGAAGTAAAGTAGTTCCTACAGGGAATTCCTATTGATGTTCAGATGTTGTAAATAGTAACATACCATGTACTTTACTGTTTTAAGATCTTTTTATATCGTCCACTATATATTATTTTTAAATGTGCTAAAGGTTCTCAGTTCGATCCCAAGCAGAGTCATAATACATTTTGAGAAGGATCAGCTGATAACCACCGGCTGTTCATTTGTCTTTGGGCTATTAATTAATGACACTTTCTAAGGAATAGTCGGCTAAGGTTTGCAACAATGACTACATTCGCTCATCTACACTCATCACACTCATTCGAAATTCATATTAGCCCATATCTTGACGATCGGCGTCTTATGAATAAATAAAAAATATAATTTAGATAAATCCCAAGTACATAAACAAACTACTATTTAACAACAACATATTATAACTTTATTTAAAAACCAATTTGGTAAAAATACAATAGAATATGGAAACCTTTTTGGTCTTTAACTATTGCAACATCTATCCCCTCCTTCATTAAGTAGTTCTTATTCAATAGGAGTTAACCTTTTGCACACGGCAAACGAATATATACCCAGCCTCTACTTTGCCTCAAACGCGGTAAACGAACATATGCGAAATGAAATATTTCTGTCGATAGTGTAAATGATAGTTCCTAAAACATCTGCTAGAGTGCAGCATTAACTTATACGTGTCTTTAGCCAACTCCCTCAGCCTATCAAAAACATAAATCGCCATGAATGAAAAGGAGCGGAGCAGCCAATTAGAGCGCGCATGGGTACGGCTTCATCTCCTCCCTCTGCACACGCGTAAAACGAAAATATAATCCGTCTGTCACTCCACCTAAGCACATTGTTTTCAACTCTTATAGTTATTTTTTCTCTATTTTCTAGTTTTCAATTATTTTGTTGTAGTTATTATTGTATCTTAAACGAAAGATAATGTTAAAAGTTTCAACTAAAATGATGAACATTTTTTATATATGTACTTTTTGTTATAAGTGTACATCTACAATAAAATAGCGTTAAAAGTTTTATTTCTTTATTTATTTTTCATGTTCCTTTATGCTTCTAAAACTTAAAAAAAATTAACTTCACATTTCATTAAAATTATTTTTTTACATAATTTCGTGTTACTCTAAAATAGAGTATAGTAATTTCCACGTGAGAAGTGTTAAGCCTTCCAAATATGATCTTCAAGTTTCTTCCGCTTTAAAACATTCACAAGAAACCCCTGTAATAACAATCTCATACCACTCCAATAATCTTCCAGGTTCATATCCTTTTATACCCATCGTACGTATACCATAAGTAGTTCTATTCCCCACTTATTCTGCATTCTTGGTGAATTGCTGTAAGCCAGCTGCAAACCAATGTTCAAACAACTCAAGCTGTTGACTCTGCCTTGCTTGTATATTCTAGAAACAATTTTATATTGTATGTCCAAATGCAACCTGATAAGGGGCAGTGACTTACATAATTATAATACTATAGGCAGAGATGACTACCGTACTGGGCAACACAGAACGGTAGTCTATCAACACCTGCCCTCGCAGGTGGGTGTCAAATTAATTAACAGCTTACCTAAAGAAATTAAGATTGCTCCAAATTCAAAAATATTTAAGACCCGCTTGAGAGACATACTGTTGTCCCAGGCTTTTTACAGCATCGGAGAGTTCCTAGCACACGACTGGGAGACCAACTTAATTGGCTAGACACATCCTGTTGACTTTTGTGGGAGTTTCAAACACTATAGGTAGATTTGTGTGAATGCCCTCCTTGTATGTATGTTTGTGTGTATTTATTGTTATGAATGATTGTTTAAATTAAAGCCTTAGGTTAATTAATTTTAATACTGACGTTTGCGATACAATATTTTTTATATTGTCCATGCAATAAAGGATTTATTATTATTATTATTACTTGGAGATAATGTAGCTTTGTTACAGTAGCTGTAGACCAGTTTTGGAGTCGTGTCTACAGGTTCTGGTCTTGATTGTCTTTATACTGGCACAGTGTTCACTTAACGGTTGCCATCAGCAACAACAGTTCCATAGAATTCTGGGATATCTGTATTGGATGGCAATCATGATTTCTGAATGTTGTCGAAGGAGGTGAATTTTATAATAGGCTTGTCAGTTTGCTGAATATCAGCCCAATACTACGTGGTTCAGATTCCCCACTAAGCATTAGTTCCTTTAGTTACCCTAGCTGGCTATTGGGCTATTTATAAATGGCCCATTATGACCATAAGTCGAACTTGATTAGTAACCAGACAACACTCATCCACACTCATCCTACAGATCCTAGACAGACACTAGTCATCCACACTCATCCTACAATCATGTAATCATTCATATTTGACATAAAATATGAATAAGCTGTGTGGGTGTTTCAAGTCTGAACAATCTGAATCTAAATAGCACAGTTATCTTCAAATGTTCATGACTTGCTAGTTATTGTTGAGATTCTTATCATTCTTATAATCATAGTTTCAAACAAATATGATTGACCCTCCCACCCACCCATTCAAGTACAGTGTAAATGACCCTCCCACCCACCTATTCACCTACAGTTTTAATGTGTAGAGCGTAGAGTTAATTTGCAATAATGCCAGCTCAGTGAAGCATTTTCAGGGAGTCATTAAAGATTCTTTATGGAATTATGATTCCTCTATTCCGAAGAAAAGAACTTTTCTTCAGCTAAGTATAGACCCCGCAGGCCAATGTATGACTGTAATTAACAGGGGAAATACTGATAGTTAGCAGTAACACAACCTTGGACTTCGCAGTTCTATTGCTTAAGCATTGAGCTACCAGCATTATTGTCTCTGGATTGTCTACCCACCTTCACATCAATCTTGGTGTTCCACTCACACTGCAATCGACTACTACTACTGATAGAAGACTTATCACCATTACATAGCAGCACAGGCTCACGGCTGCAGCAATTCCATTGGCTTTGACAGTCTGTTGGTTTCTATAGTCGAAGATAGAAGGATATTTATTGTAACACATTTGTATGATAGATTATCCCACAAGGTGCTGGCATCTTAAATGTAGGAAAGAACCTCTTTAACTAGCTTCCCACTGATTTCAATATAATTCTCTCTAAAAACAACTAGGTTTTAAAATGGTGCATGTTTTACTGTTAGGTCATGTTTTCGGTACCACAGCATATGCACAGGTTGGTGAGTAGGTCAATACCACCATAAGTGTGTGGTTGGGTGGTCAAGTCATTATTTTTCTACTTTTTCCCATTTTTCAAAATAAATATGCTATGTAAACTTCTGATAGCATTTTATTCTCTAGCTAACAATTTAATAGAGAATAACAGACTGTCGCTAGTTAGTTCTCCAACAGTTTATTTCTGATAACATCATCATCAAGTATATCTGATAGTATCAATGCTACATTTAACTGATGGAAAATGTTATTTTAGTCACTTGTAGTTTTCATTAGGCTTCTTGGCAATCAAAGGCCCATCCACCTTCCCATACACGTACGGTGGTACCCATACATAAGTAAGGTGAACAAATTCCTTGTACATTTGAAAGAATTCACTATCTTAACTGATTATTCCTAAAAATGACAGAAACGATAAGACAATCTGCTAATAACCAATAGCAGTTTATTTGTCAATGATCAATAAATTAAATTACACTTCCTAAGGAATAGTTAGTCGTTAGCCAAAGTTTATAAAAATTACTTCATTCTCTCATCTAAACAATCACATTAATTTGAAATTAGCTGTATCTATTTAAAGCTCGATGTAGTGACTCACTGACACTAAATGTTGAGGCACTTCCAGACGTCCTACCCATGTCATATGTATACTTGAAAAGAATCTCTCATTCTGAAACCTCCAGGAAAATTCACAAAAGTTGACTTTGTTACTAATAAACAAGATGGCGGCCTTTTTAATACCAAAACTACCACAATGTTTTTTTATGGGGAAATCACAAAAAAAATAGTTTTTATTACCTAACTTGAGAAAAAGCTTGAAGAAAATTATCAAACCTTCACAGTCCTACACAAGTAACAAACGCGCACCTTATATATGAATTTCAGCATAAAAATTTAAAAATTTGGGGTATCAAGGGCCCAAAAACCTAAATTTTTGAAAATTTTTTTAATATTGATTTTATCCACTTACGTGGGGTATCAATTTAAAGCAATTTTCCTCCTGAATCCAAATATACAATCAGATTTTGAAAAGGGCCAATAATAAGAGGTATACCCCTAAAACGTAAAAAAAACCTCATAAAACCGGAAAAAGGGGTAGTGCTAAAGTAAAAGGCCAAGGGTGGTATCAAACTATAGATATTTTTTCTCATAAATAACGTAATACCATTATATGTTGGAAGAGAGTACGTTTAAGGGCTCTGCCCCCATCCAAAATAAGAAGTATGCTCAAAAACCCAAAATTGGATAATTTTAAACTAATACACCCAAATGGGGTATTAAATTCAAGGTATTCTTCTCTTAGTTACTAATATACCATCAGATTTTAGTAAAGACTAAGTTTATGGGCTACTCTGCTCCCAAAACCAAAATTAGTTGTCATAATGCTTAGGAATCCTGCCTTAGGCCGATCTTCCTCACAAGGCAACAAGCCGAAATCCATAAATTGAGATTGTAGCAGAGTGTCTTGGTGAGGCCGCAGGCCGAACTTTCCCCTGCGAGGCCATAGGCCGAGATCCACAAAGGCGCCTGTGTCTTGATGAGGCCGTAGACCGAGCCCCCCCAACGAGGCTGCAAGCCAAGTTCCAGAAAAGAGCTAAAAGCAGAGTCACAGGCGAGGCCGTAGGCAGAGCTTACTTCATGAGCGTAGCGAGTGATGACGGGGTTGGCATGCAAAGGGTGCAGGGATGTCCCCTAGTATACTATAAAGCTCGATGTAGTGACTCACTGACACTAAATGTTGAGGCACTTCGCGCTGTCCTACCCCCTACATATGTATACTTGAATTGAAGCTCTCGGTTTACTCTCTCAAGTTTACAAGCTCTCACAAAAGTTTACTTTTTTCACTCATAAACAAGATGGCAGCCCTTTTTTACCTGAAAACTGCCCCAATGTATTTTTTACAGGAAAATAACAAAAAAGTAGTTTATATAGCCTAACTTGACAAAAAGCTTGAGTAAAATTAACAAACCTTCACAGTTCTACACACGTAACAAACGTGCACCTCATATATGAATTTCAGCTTCTAATTTAAACATTTTAGGTTATCGGGGGCACATAAACTGAAATATTTGAAAATGTGAAATTTGTTAATACTGATGTTATCTATTTAAATAGGAGATCAATTTAAAGGTACTTTCTTCTGAATCCAAATATACGATCAGATTTTGAAAAGGGCAATAAATAAGGGTTATGTGCTCCCAAAACAAAAACATAAAATCTCCAAAAACAAAAAAGGTTAATACTAAAGTAAAACGCCCAAGCAGGGTATCTTACTGTAGGTATTTAGCTACCTAATAACACTGAAAAGTAAAATTTTAGAAGAGAAAACGTTTAAGGGCTCTGCCCTCCCCCCAAATAAAAAATATGCACCAAAACCCAAAATTGGGTAATTTTAAACTAATACACCCAAGCGAGGTATCAAATTAAAGGTATTCTTCTCTTAAATACTAATTTACCATCATATTTTTTAAACCCCTATGTTTAAAGCCACCACTGCCCCAAAAACCAAAATTCATTGTCATACTGGTTAACAATCTTGGCAACCAGTAGGCCGATTTTCTTCAGGAGGCGACATGCCGAAATCCACAAATAGGACTGTAGCAGTGTGCCTTGGTGAGGCTGCAGGCCAATCTTTCCCTTGCGAGGCCATAGGCCGAGTTCTACAGAGGCTTGTAGCAGAGCTTCATGGCGAGGCAGTTGGCCAAGTTCCACAAAGGGGCTAAAGGTAGAGTCCCTAGGCAAGGCCGCAGGCCGAGCTTACTTCACGAGCGTAGCGAGTGACGGGGTCGGCACGTGAAGCATGCAAGGGTGCCCCCCCAGTCTTAACAATAAAATTATAGTCTTAGAAATAACAAAATAAAAATGTATTGTTAATGGTGTTTACTGGCTCTATAATGTTATTTTTAAGTAGCCCGACTTCCTTTTTGATGCAAATTGTTTACAATTGTGTTTGCTTTTGAGGGCTTGACTTCATTATGAATGATGATTTCCATATCCGATTGTACCTATGGTGTCATCTAACAAATATCTTTTTTTTTTACATTAAAGTTTCATGCTTTTTTATATTGTTACATTTGATAGAAACAGGTAAACTTGAATGTGTTGAACGAATATTGCATTTCAGAAACATTGTAGATTGTAACATACTGAAAAACTGGTACTAATTGTATCCAAACATCATTTTGCTTTGGTACCCCTGATGGAAGCTAAAAGAGTTGATTGAGCGTAGAACCCTTGTTCTGTAATTAAGATTTCCTATGCCGTATAATGGAACTAACTTAGAGATTTTATAATAGTTATTATATTGAAGTTGGCCAACCTTAATTATACTTAGTGACACCATTCCTTGTTCTATTTTTTTTTACCAAGCATTATTACTTTCTATTTTGTATCACTTACATGTTACAGTCGAATTATCCAACATGAAAAAACTGGATGCATTTCAGATCGAGTGATCCATCTTCAGGCCCTATGTCTCTATTGAGTTTATTAAATAGCACATGAACATAAGTTTTAACATACGAGTACAACACTTGTACAGAACACAATGTCATGTATTTTTAATAAACTTAACAGAGTCATAGGACATGAAAATGTATCGCTCAATCTGAAACGCGTAGTTCAGTTTTTAATGTTATACAGATCGACTGAAACACGTAAGAAATAGTTTCAGGGGCTAAAATGGCTGATTAAAAAAAAGTTCTATCTTCTTGATCCCAGTCAGTTAGAAATTGGACTCTTAAGATACCCTGGATCTTAAAGCATAGAGCAATCTGAAAAACATTAATTTCAACATGGAGCATAGCCTTATAGGCGCAATGATGTAGTGTTCAAACTTTTCTAAATCCCTACAGTTAATACTGTAAAATAAACTATTAGGTGATCTTATTTTGATTGTAATTTGATTACTTATTATTATTCTGACACGGGATACAATGAACGTCCTTTCAAGATGTCCTCTACTATCACAAGCCTTAGAGGCTGAACAATCACTTACATATTTGTTTGTATATATATTTGAGTGCCAGAATGTTTTAACTCGCTATAGAAGATTTTATAAGTGAAATTAATAGTAACTATTTTAAAATAATCCTACAGTCTAATTCTTACTTACTATTTCAGTTGTTTGAAACGTACAATCCTTCTCAACATGCAATTAGTTGTATTATAACAAAAATTACTAACCTGATTTGAAAGCATCATAAGTAAAAATTATAATTCTGCATTCACATAAGAAAACGTTCAAACATATTTAATAGTCTAAATTTCCATTTGAGTGAATGGCATTTATAATCCACCTCCCCCTTCTTTACAATAGGCATCACCCACAAGTCTTGAGCTCAACTGAAAATGTTTAACACCTTTTACATTTTTACATGTAGCAATTAAGTAAAATATATTTTATAAATAATGTATTTTTCAGGTAATAAGAGACTGCAACGGAAGGAAGGAAAATCCAGAGCAGGAGATACTAGCATTCCAGAAGCAACTGCAGAATTTGCCGGACTTTGACTCCCCAGAACATCCCTCTGGTGGCAGCTCAGACCCAGCCACAGCAGCCGCAGAATTCCTGGCTAGAGGTCCTCATCTTAGGCCTCGCTCAAGATCTATGCCCAGGGTAACATATGAGTCTTCACGATTCTTGACACTGCCTGAGGTGACTTGGCCTTCAGGAGGTGGGTCGCTGAGACTTCCTCGCGGTCGCTCCGCTGGCACCTTAGGCTTTCAGGTAATTGCCAAGATATAATTTATTAAACTTTAATCTATAGAAGAGTGAAAAAAACTTTATTTGAAGTCTACATTGGTCTTTTAGTGTGGTTTAATATTATAAGAGAATTCAGCATAAAAATTTTATTTGATAAAGTCGCAGAAAAGAAAGAAAGAGAGCTTGTAGCAGTAGTGTGCTGAATGGGCACCGAGCTATAGAAACTTGGGGTGTCAAGTAGTTAGTTCTCCAGTTTGCTGTGAGGATGGTAGATCCAGCATCGTTGTCAGTCCCTCTCCTTATTTCCCTCAAAATCCTCAAGGCTAAAATACTAATTATTACTAAAAATTTATACAAATTTACATTACCGGTAATCTATTTCTAACTGCCTCTGAGGCGTTTGCCGCACCCATAACAAGCGACCTCTTTTCCAAGGAGGAATCTATGTCTTTTCACTCCATTAGTTGATGTATTTTGGTGGATTTGCCACACCATAAAAATACTTTTTTTCATTTTTAGTCACTAATTACAATGAAATTTATAATTCATTTTAATTCATTTCCTCACATTGATTTTAATCTAAACAAAAAGTGAAAGGATTTTTAAGTAGACCTTTTTAATCAGATTTTTTCCTGTCTCATTTCAGGAAATCCTAGGCCTAGAGCCCTTAAAAGCATTGATGAAATTTTATCAAAAAAGCAAGTTACAAGACAAGCCCAAATATTATAAAGTTTGTGATTATTAATCCCTAATTAAAACATCATTATAACTTCAACTTGTAACTTGTCAATTTGTTTTTCGATTTGTCATTTTGCTTAGAAAATAAATTTTTGAACAGTTTTAAAATATTTGCTGGAATAACAAAGACTTTCAGAATATCTCTTTTGATATCTGATTTGGAATGTGTACATAATACATAATAAGTTCCACCCTCTTAATTAAATGGCTGGAAGTTCAATACCAGGCCATAGAGCTCTTATTGCCTGCATGGTAGCTCAGAGACTAAGGTTTTGGACTGCGGAGGGCAAGGTCCAAGGTTCAAATCCCCAACTGAGCTGACAGTTGTTACTTCACTTGTTGAACAAATTTCAGATATAGGTCTGCAGGCCCATGTGAACTGGGGAATAAAGTGTTTTAAAAAAATACAAATAATAAATAACAGAAATGTAATTAAATATTGGATTTAATTATTCCGTATTCTTATCAAGATATTCATATTTGCAGGCGGAACACCATGGGCCATTTGGTCCCATGGTTATCAGCAGTCCTGTAGCTACACCCCTGGAGGAGCGACGTGTGTCCTCCGGCAGCACTGGCCCACCTTCCAACGTAGGAGTCAACGCTCCCAGCAGTAGGCGCAGCTCTTTATCACCCTCCGACAGGACCAACAGGCGTCGGGACAGCCCAGCATGTCTTCAGTTGGAAATTCCTCCATGGCATCGAGCAATCCTAAATTTCATTGAGGTAAGATACTATATATTGAATATTAAGGTTTACTCTGGTACCTTTACCTTTTCTGACGTATTTAATTGGTAATTCGCTGAAAGTCCAAAATTGTTGATTACTCCCATTTTTTACACATCTACTCCGATGTTCCTTTTTATATTTTGTAAGAAAGTAATAAGGACTTGTTCTTTCAATCATGACCTGATCAAGTCACTTTTGTCTATAGTGACTGAATCAATAATTTACCAGCTAATAATACCTATAAAAGGGAGTATATAGCTTGCCTAATACAGTACTACAGAATTATAGAGCAGGTTTATTACAGTTATAATCCTTAAAATTTTTCCTCTTTGTCTTTTATTATTAGAATAGTAAGTATTGTAACTACAAATGTGTATAGCTCTCAAAGCCAGCCACCAAACTAATAAAATATTTAAAAACATACCATTAAACTATTTCTAAATAAAATATACAGTACAAAAGCCTTGTTTGTTTATATATTGATTTGGAGCCAATTCAGGCTTTTTAACTATTGAACACAGGTTTCCGAGTGAATCAAGACCAGCTCATCCCACTGTCACTATGTGATCCATAGTTTGAACGTTGACTCGGTAATAACATACTTATCATATGCCATTCCCCACTTATATTTCCAGTAGTTCCATTTTCACACACCCATGAACAACTCAACATAGTCCATTATTTACGAGGAAGGTTCACTCCACCAATGATGTTCATAGGGTCTGATTCCAGAAACTCGTTTCGACCATCAAACATATCCCAAGTTAACGTGCAATTGGTTTTTGGCAAACATTTTTTTTATACTTACTGGGACACTTGTCAAAGAGGTGGTTCTCTAGATTTATGTTACTCTATACATTTTGGGATATCTTGCTAAATGGGGAAATTCGGAGTAGATAGAATGTTTTTGAACTCTCTGAGAAGTGACCTTTGCTTCTTATATCTAGAGGAGTTACCGTACATTTTGCACAACACTGGAAGCCATGGTAGAGGGGTTGCAATTAGAGAACCGCTGATAGCCTTAATTAATTGTCCTATTTGGTTTTCCATCACCTCTATTAGGCTACTTGTTTACTGCTAAGATTTTAGAACTTGGAAGCTTATTACAATTCACTGATACGTATAATTTTACAAAAGTGTGTGTTAATATACTTTTGTTCTATGTATTATGTTTTACTTTTTACTGGAATTAGAAAATTACAGTATAGTTAAATTTCCTTAAATGCTTAAAAGCTTTTGAATAATTACTGTTTTATTTCTGCTTCAGTACGCAAAAGTAACTCCTTGTATGTATCAATCATAATAGCCTAATGTGTGTTTCTGTATTTTTTACAAAGTTGAATCATTTACTATATGTTCACAAGTCATTTTTCTTCGTTAGACATCATACATGGCTTGTTTGCTAAGAACTATGTGTTTAGAAGCTGTCAATTTAGTACTAAGGGATTTTCATTCAAAAACTATTAAAAAAAGGCTAAAACAATTAAGGATCAATACAAGTTAAATGTCAATAACTCTTAAGTAAAGATTAATTAAAAGAAAAATAAAACTCATGGGATATTTTGGAGGGATAACAAAAATGAGTCTTTTTAGGAATTTAAAAGCAGTAGACCATTATCATAGACTACTGTATAGAAACGAAAGGACAGTCTGCTCATATTTATCACGTGAAGTTGGTTTTCCTGTTCGATAAAATTAGTTCATGTTCAGTTTTTAGAACCAGCAACCTACCACTCTCTACATCCCTCGTTCAGTCTCTCTCTCCAGCACATGTTGAAGTGACTAATAGCTGAGCCAATAGTATGCCTAACAGTAAAGATCTGAATGCTTATTTGAAACGAATAACCGTTAGATAGCAGCACAGATGTGCATCTATAGAAAATGAATACCTTGGACAGTCTCTTATTAATTCATTATTCTTTGGTAAGACCCCGATCGTCAAGATATGGGCGAGTATGAGGGGCGAATGAGTTTGATCAGTGTAGATGAACGAGTGTAGTCATTGTTTCTAAATAAGGTCAACTGTTCCTCAGAACGACCTATTTGTTAATAGCCCAATAGCCAGGGCAACTAAGGGACCTACAGCTTTATAAAGAATCTGAACCACCTAGTGTTGGTCTGTTTTTCAGCTAACTTACAAGCCTGACACTCAGTTTTCTTCCCTAGACAACATCTGAACGTTTACTACCATCCAACATGGACATTCCAGACTTCTCTAGTAGTGTCCACATTGATGGCAACCATTGAGCAGACTATATTCAATTCTCTAGTTAATGCTAATATCATTAGAACAGCGAGCCACTCTTCTCCTTTCCAACACACAATTATCGTTGATTATTAAATTTTGATTGCAAAGCAAAAGAGCAGAGCTCTCACTTTTTATCAATCAATGATCTTAGGAATTAGGTACAGAATCTCATGCATGCTCTCTTTATAGAAACAATTACTTTATATTTACATTATTATAGTCAAAGTTCTAAGAGAACACCACTTAATTCACTTTTGGAAATGTTGAATCACCAAGCAAAGACCATTCAAGGATTTGGTGGAGCGGAGTTATGATGAACCACAGACTCATAAGAGTGAATTATAACCTAGGACAGCTTTACTTGAACTGGCTTCAACATATCAAAACTATTGTAATGCATAATTGAAAATTATTCCATTACATTTGGGCAAGCCAGTGGCCGAGCAGTCTAAGGTGTCAGGATTTGGGTTAGAGATAGCGTTGGTTCGAATCTGGCATAGACTGGAAGATTTATCAGTAACATTCACCTTCTACTTTACTGGTTCGCCCTCTTACTCTGTCTGAATAAGTTCCTTGCACAGATCAACAGTCTATCGGAAATGGGCAGAGTAAGGTTAAGAAGGAGATCGGCCTGTCCTTTTTTTAAAAAGAAAAGTAAAGCTATTTTTAATTTCTTGTTCACAAATCCATGAACAAATTTACTTGTACCCACAGGTGGTATATCTCTGGTTGGTACATAGAAGTTGGCCGCTGAAGTATAAACAGGTCAAAGAAAAGGCTATAAAGCAATAATTTGATTCCTACATATAAATTGTGTTTGCACATAATTATATCATATTTTATACCCTTTTTATAGAGTAATATTGTAGAAAGATCATTTTGATTCAATGTCAGTAATACATACTCGATTCCTCAAGTCAAACAAACTCTATATTCCACATTCTGATCATTTAAGTATAATTTGTATCCTTTCTTTACAGGAATGGCTGAGAGTTTCTCGGGTAGAGTTAGACCGCAACACAAGTCTCTGCCGGGAGCTAAGAGATTTCATGACCAAAGTGTCCACCTGCGGACAGCCTTACCAACAGTGGTGCGGAGAACTGCGTCAAGAATTCCCAGAACTGGTTAGTACAAACAAAGCCCAATAGGTTTATCATAGTACTAATTTATTTGTTTGGATTCTAGTTTGTATGGCACATTAAATACATTTCAGTGATGCCTGTATTACTCTCTGAAGAGAAGTGTTACAAATAGCATGGTCATGTGCTATTTAATAAACTCAATAGAGACATAGGGCCTGAAGATGGATCACTCGATCTGAAATGTTGTTGAATATGTAATTTTAATATTACCACCATGATTTATAATACGACTTGGCTCGTATTGTTTTCAACTAATATACTCTCACTGATTGTACATATATTAATATTAAATATTTTTAAAAACCTATGACAAGTTCTTGAATGAGTTGTTTTGACAGCAACAGTAAAACATATTAATTTACATTTACAGTAAATTTACATCAAGTGCATAAGCAAACATGAAAATCATGCACCTGATATTGACTGTAAGCAGAATTACAGCATGCCTTAATTAACTCTGATTGTTTGCAAGGATTTGATATCCGTAGCTGGTGAAATATAACACTCATTTGTAACATTCAAAGATGATTTTAACTTGAAAAAGTAATTAACTCATAAACAGTTGTGGGATTTGTTTTTCATAGAAATGTGTGTTACATCAGATCAACTATTAATTTTAAAATATTTATTGAAATCTTTTAAAAATAATTTCTAAACAACTAAATATACAAAGCCGCCATCTCCACAAACCCACCAGTGTTCGCTGAAAATATGTAATGGTCATCGAACACTGTTCGCTCTTAGTTTAGTGTGGATGCCTTCTCCAGCATTCTGAATATCGACTATGGAACATTTTGTTGGCTGTCAAAGTTTGCCCACAGGCCAAACATTTCGTAGAACTCATCTCTCTGTCTGTACAACCAGTTGCAGTTTTCTTTGTTTGTGTGGCGTTTTTAGAGGAGCGTAAAAAGTTGATTAAATACTGAGGATTTGGTTTCATTTTTTTATGGTAATTGAGTAAAATTAATGATTCAACAGGAAGTGGGAGTATCGATAATCAATTTTGGTCTGTAAAAATAACATTACGTGCATTCAAGCGTAAAAATTACATGCTCTACTATGTAATCCCAGTGCAAAACTTAATACGAACCTAACTATGCAATTATATAGAAATGGCTTCAGTTATGGCATGTGCATATGATGTTAAAAAGTAGTTAGTGGGTGTTCTTGCCCAATATCGAAAGGAGAAGAAGAGTGTGTCAAAGTCTGGAATGGCCACAAGTAACAGGAAATCCTGTGGTGAGGACTGAGGACTCATGTTTCTTCGGTTCTACACACCAAACCACAACACCTCAAGCTCTAAATTCTCTGAAGTGTGAAGAAGAGTAAATGTGGAACAAGTATCTCAAGCAATAGAATCTAGAGAAGACTGTGTACCAATTAATGATTAGCTCTCTTCATCTCGTAACATAAGATTTAAGCTGCCCCTTGGCAAAAAAACTCCAAAATAGAAATAAGAGGATGCTTATAACATGATGAAAGAATGTTAACAGGGAGTTAACTGTCCTGATAAATATGTAGATGTTAGTTATTTAAATTCAGTTTATCTGTTATACAAATCCTGTGCGTTTTTCATGAGGGAAACCAGTATCTGGAGAAGTAAGTTGTGCTTCATACTTGGAACCGAACGAGGAAGATAAATTAGGAAACCTCTTTTCAATGTTCATTCTTCTGATTGAAACATGTTTTGTTCATCAATAAAACAAATGAGTTGTTTTGCCATTAATATTGCTGCGTATATGCATTCATGACAAACTACAATGTTCAAATCTCTCTAGTGAACATTATTTATTCTTTTGTCCACGAGCTATTGAAAAAGTTTTAGAACATTTTTGGTAAATTAATCTTGAATGTTTGTTAGTTTTTGTGTTGGCCATTAAAGTTTGATGAACATTTTTGGTTGGTAGAGACACGTCTTAAGTTACATATGATCTGTTATCAGCAGTCTACTAAATAAAATCTCTTAATTATATATTCTAAAAATTCTGTTATAAGTAATACTTTCACTTAATAACTTAGCACACTTAAAATCACATCTAAATTCTGAAATCCCTTATACTCGTATAAGAAAAATTAATAATATTGACCATATGGACAATTATTTTTATTTTAAATCATTTATACAAAGGAAGGACATTTGTAAACACTTAGGTTTTTAGTTGTGTTGATATATGGATGCAGCATAAACTGTTTTTAATGGCAACGAAGATTATCTCAACTTTCAATCCTTATAGAGATAAAACAAGAATCACATTGCTATTAAGTCAACGTAGTTTGGAAGTATATTATAAAACAGTACTCATTCAGCCCATACCCATATTTCATTTAGAACTGAATAATTATTCTATGACATGTGAAGGATGTGTTCTTCTAATAAATAAATGTGTGTTTGTTTTACAGTCCAAAGATCCTGACATTGAGAGTGGAGATGACTTAGAAGAAACTGATCGTGAATATTGCCAGGTAAGCAATAGTTATTATATTTTTTCAATTTTGTAAAATTGATTTACCCTGCATATTTTAAATGTTGATGAATTTAGACTACATTATTTAGAAATGTATATTTGTTGTATAAAAGCCTGTTTTATGTTAAGGAAAATCTGTTTCTGATGTATATTTAATAGTCAAATTTCTTTATTCAGAAAATCGTCAAGATTTGCATTTTCAACAAAGAATTTATCAACCATTAACTACAGATTAGTTTCTTTAGGTTCTCGCTTTACAAAATGTTATTCATCTGCAAGTCCAGGTATTCTTTCATAGAATATATACCAACCACTCTTTCTTAAATTTGGCGGTAGCTTGTATACCAACCATCAAATTCTTCCTATGTAGACTCTTCAGTGCGGTGAATTGAACCAAGTATGCAAGCTTCCAACTATATAGCGTGGTAAGTAGAGCACAAACATAGTCGTCATTCTTCAGGTTTTGTACTCGTGAATATCTTCACCTCTTTTAAGGTCTTCTTTGTCTACGTATAAAATTCCTGTCTGAACGTCAGTATAAACAGCAGTCACTGTTAAGATTCAAAGTGTTATTATTATTATTCATTAGTAACGGGACGATACAACTATTTTAAATATTAATAAAGACTTCAATGATGTTAAATTGTTAGCTAAGAGTACACTGACAACTGTTTCTGATTGGTTTAATTCCAATGGGTTTCTTTTAAATCAGGAAAAAACACAAAATGTGTTATTTAGTACCAAAAATATGGATGAGGATGATTCGTCAGATTTCTCTTATTCCAATAGTGTGAAATTTCTTGGAATTTTCCTGGATAGGCACCTGACCTGGGATTGTCACGTAGAATATTTGAGTCGTAGGCTCTCAAGGGTAATTTTTCTATTGAAGCGTCTACAATCCTGCATTGATTCTAACTATGTTAAAATTGACTATTTTTCTTATTTCCAGTCAATTATTAGGTATGGTTTAATATATTGGGGTAATGCCAACAGAATTTCGGAAATCCTTATCTTACAAAAAAAGTTTTAAGAATAATTAACAAATCCCACAACACAGATCATTGTAAGCCAATCTTCATTAAACTGCAATTACAGACAATTATTAATCTATATATATATATTTGATATAATTAACTATGTTTTTAATAATAAAGATATACTACATCTTAATAATACAGTGCATAGTTATAATACAAGGCAAAAAAGTCAAGCAATTATTGGTTTTAATAGATTGAGTAAATCTATTAATAGTCACTCGGTTATTTGTTTGAGGATATATAATTGTTTTATACCTATAATTGAAAAGTATACAGAGAAAACATTTTTAACAAAGCTTTATACCTGGCTGTTGAATAATTCTTTTTATTCTATTGATGAATTTTTCAACTTGAAAAACATTGATTTTTAACATTAATAATATATCTGTGTTTTAACAATTATGTTCTGTAGAGTTTACATTGACATTTTTGATTCTATTTGTGTACAGAAATAAGAAATTATTGATATATTTTTGGACTTAGCATGTATGCTGTACTATGACTTTGTCCATACTGTAATATGTAACATGGCAATAAACGATTGATTGCTTGATTGATTAACAAGATCGATCGAGATATGGGCGAATATGAGGGACGAATGTGAGGGGCGAATGTGAGTAGGCAAATGAGAGTAGTCATATTTACTAACTAAGGTCAGCTGTTCCTCAGCAAGGGCTATGATAACCCAATAGCCAGGTCAATTAGAGCTTTACGTGGAATCCGAACCACATAATGTGGTTGGAATTATACCAACACTATGTGTTGTCAGGCTTTATTGTCAGGCTTATCAGTTATAAGCCTGACAATAAATCCTCCTCCCTACACAACACCTGAACCCTGACTACTATTCAACATGGACACGCCAGACTTCTCTAATAGTGTTTTAAGTTCTCTTTGCTCTGTTTAGTATGTTAAGGTTGTAAAGTGTCCAATAAGCTCTTTTTAGTACAAATTTTGTGTGGAATAGCCTCAAATGTCCCTACCCAAACACTTTTGAAAGTATCTGAAATGCTTTTTAAAGAAAATCAGCCTCAGTTCATAAAAATATATATTTCCTAAAGTCTAGTAATCTCGCTTATTAACAAATTTACGCTCTCCAATATCATGACTGTAAAGGTCTCAGTAATAAATAAATATCAAAAATTTATTATTTTTTTTATTTAAAAAAATTTTTGTATAGTAAAGATTGTAAATATTATATAATTGTTTCATTGCACGTGGTGTGGAACTCTCTAGAGGATTTAGGTATTAATGGTAAAGCGCTAAAATGGATTGAATACTATCTTTATTTTAGGCAGCAGTATGTTGAAATGGAGCACAGTGAAACCGTAAGCAAATATAACTATATCAGGAAATATAGTTCCCAATTACAAACCTAAATACAGTTCCACAGGGATCAGTCCTGGGGCCCCCTCTTATTTCTCTGTTATGTAGGGGGATTACCGGGCTTGGTTTCGGAGAATAGGAAGGCATGTTTGTATGCTGATGACACTAATGTAACTATTTCAGGTAATTCACATTGAGTATTGAGGTTTCATCATTTATTAGTCTTTCCAATGTAAAGCAATTTTTTAACAGCAAGAGTCATATGTTATATCCAAATAAATCAAATGTTATGAAATTTTCTATTAAACAAAATAGAAAAAGAGTGAAATTTATACATATTCCAATTAAGTGATGTGTATATATTGCATATTCTTAGACAAAGACAAATTATTTCAAGTTAAAATCTACAAAATATCTTGATCTTATAATTAACTGATAAACACCTAGATTGGAGCAGTCATATCAATCATGTTGTCAATAAAATATCTTCTAGTTTGTATGCAATAAGACAATTATTCCACACCTTTAGTTTAGAAACATTGTTAATAGTATACCACCACTTAGCGTATAACGTTAGTAAATACGGAGCGCCCACAATTAAAAATTGAAATCCACTCTTACTACAACAAAAAGGGCAATCAGGATAATCAGTTTAAAAAGGAACAATTCATTAAACATCTATTTGATGATCTGGGAATACTGACAGTTTCACACTTCATGAATAGGTCTTCTATGTGATGACGCAAAGAACCATTAGAGCTGTTTACTTCCATGTTTTGTGTATTTTTGAAATAGTAACTTATGTCCAACAGTTTGCAGACCTCGCATTTAATAAAAACAAGCATACATATAACACTTGCAATCATTCTCAAAGAGATGTTTTTTTTTGCAATTTGCAAAGAGATGTGCAATCATTCTCAACAGCACAATTTAGAATTTAAAAAAAACTCAATTTATTGGGAAAACCTTTCTTTTAAAATCAATTTCAAACTTACACCTAATTCCTTTGAGGTTTTTTTGGATAGCCAAGTTAATAAATAATTATAATACTGAGACTCTTATATATGTATTGCTATATTATATTCCTAGGATTAGTGACACTATTCTATGTACAATTAACTATATAATAATGTTTATGAATAAAGGAATTTTGAAATTTAAACTGTTAAGAACATTTATTAGGGAATTTTGTTAATACTGTGGTTTAATCAATTTTAAGTTCCTCTTAGAGGGATAACATTTTATTGACTACCTAGTAGTGAAACATGTAAATCACTTGGTCTAAAAAGCTTAGACTACGTACAGTCTGTACAGCTGTCTTAATTTGTATTATAACTAGCTTGCAGCCCTTGCTTCACTACAGGGTGAATCTCTAAGCTTGCATAGCCTTACCTCTGTGGTTCTATATAACCATCACATCAATATAAAAGCTCAGCCTGTTGCCGTTCTTCCTAAATAACAAAGCAAAGATTTACAGTGTAGAAAACCATATATGTCTACTTTAGGGGGATACAAAATAGTGCAATCATATTAGAGTTAGTACAAATGATCTTAAACATTTCACAATGAAAACCAAATTAGCCAAACTTTTGTGTCATGTTTATGTTTTTTATATCAGCTGATTGAGTTAAATTATTAAATTAAATTAACGCCAATGTCACTCTTATAGAAAAAAGGATACTTTGAGAGGATCTTTCCATCCTTTAGAAAAGGAATATCAATAAATCCTTTCTTGGTAATTCAAAATCTGTTCAGTAATTCTGGAGATTTCATGATGAATGAGTACATAGTTTTTTGATTTTATATATTAAGATTTTGAATTATGTAGTAGTTTAAATGGTCACCACAGATAAGTTTTTCTGTAACTTATCAGGATAGTCTATATTAGCCAGAAATGAACTCAGCCTTTATCCTGAAAGCAAAAATATAGCGATAAATCTCTAAACAATAGTTTTTAAAACAATCAGTTATTTATCAATTAGACTCACAGTTGACATTTTATTGAAATGTTTATTTCAATGAAAATAATCAAATTCAGTTACAACAGTGTACAGTTCATTTTGAAGAGTATTTTACTCAGCATGTTTAAAAAGCTCTGTCTCAGCAACACAGTATTATGTTTGCCTTCAATTTGCCGTGGAAGCCAGGTGGGATTATGCTATTAATCAATGGACGCAAATATTGATTCACACTGGGTCAATTACCATAGTAATCTAGCTTACAGACAACTACATTTCCTTGCATTAGTTTGGCTCTGTGTTATAATTTAATGATGAAAGTTCATTGCCATGCACATGTATTCAATTATCTGTTTACAATTAATTTGTTCAAATAAAAATAGGACAGTAATCTAATTTTATTAAATAGAGAATATATTGATTATATATAAAAAACAATGTATTAAATGACCTAAATAACTTTTATCAAATTAAATTAAATTTACAACCATGCTCTGAATTATGATTTTGTAAGAGAAGGTTATTGTTATGGTTTTTATGATTATAAGATCTATTTCTTTACAAAAATAATATATTGACAATAAAATTATAAAAATTTATAAGTAATCACTTTATACTTTTACTACCTCATAAAAACTACTATAATTTATTATATTTACCAGTAGGTTCATAGAGAATGCTTTAATGGGGTCACAAAAGCAATTACAATTAATTAAAATATTATTTCTTAAATTTAGTTTCAATACAGATATCAGATGAAAAGACATATTTCACTCACTTCCGTTTGTTCATTGTCACAAATTTACAATGTAAGAATTTAGCAAACATTTAAACAGCCAATCAGACGGATACTATGTGGTTCGGACGCCATATAAATCTGTAGGCCTCTTTAATATTAATATTAAAATACTAAAGTTTACAAGTACTGTACAGAAGGCAGTTTGAAGCAGTAATATATTAATTGTAACGTGACGAGTTTGCGTCAATGTTTATTTTATAAATAATAAATACTCCATATTCATGTCAACTACAGGTTTGATCTTTTATTGAAGTTTGCCATGTTGAATTAAACTCATATAAGAACTATTTGTTACAAAATGGATTTTCAATATACAGGACAAGCTATCTTCAGTCCTATTAGTTTGTTATAATGAGTAACTTCTATTAAGTTCTGTAATTGGAATATAACCTGACATTAAAAACATTTAACATATAATTATGTTGACCCACCCATACATACAATACTACTGTATGTGTATGTATGGGTGGGTGAGTCAATACCACTGTACGTGTATGGGTGGGTCAATACCACTGTACGTGGGTGGGTGGGTCAATATCACTGTACGTTTATGGGTGGGCGGGTGGGTCAATACTACTGTAAGTGTTTAGGTGGGTGGATGGGTCAATACTACTGTACGTGTATGGGTGGGCGGGTGGGTATTTTGTAAAAGTGTTTTACCAGGGTGGATTTACCAGAAACCCCCTAACTATTAGGGAAAATCTGGTTTTTGTTTTTTATTTTTTTTAACTTACAGTCCTGAATCTGTTGAATTGACTTTAAGGTTTGTGAATGTTTGAAATGGTGCAATTCTTTGATAGTATTGTTTAACTATGCATTTTATGAAGCAACAAATCTTTTAATATTGACAGTAAAAATTACTAGCATGCTTTTCTTTTGAGGTAGAAACCAGTTGGTGCTTTTTATAACCATAACCTATCATAGGTTTAACAAAGTAATATTATAAAATAGTAAATAGTGTATTTTAAATTGGTGTACTCGTATATTATCAAAACTGAAATTCAGTTACTCAAGAGCCAAGTTTAGTGGAGACTGTAGATGATAAGCTCTTTTCTCAGTCCTCTTAATGCTGACATGCCTTCCGCTCAATGGTTGCCATCAAAGTAGCCACTATTAGAGAAACCTAGGTGTTATTTTTGAATCGTTGCCAAGATTTAGATTGGATGTTGTAAAGGGCAGAGAATTGAGTATCAGGATAGTCAGTTTGCTAAAAATCAGATTAAAACTATGTGATTTGGATTCTACGCTGAACTTTTGATCTTTTAGTTGCCCTGGCTATTGGGTTATTAATAAATACCTCTATCTGAGGAACAGTCAATCAGTTAGTGAGTATAACTGTATTCCATCATCCACACTCATCAAACTCATTCACTTCTCATATTCGCTCATTACTTGACAATACTTATCAATGAATAAATTTAACATGATGGTTTTATGTTTGGAGTATTTTTAATCAAAATCGTCACTGGCCCCGAGGGATGTTTAGAATGCATGACAAATGTAACTGAATATAACTTAAATGACAAATAGCAAGTGGGTACATGTAATTACAGTGCGGTGATGCCCTGGGGTCTGTGTATAGGATATTGTTCACAACTGATGCAATTTGTCACTCACTGGCAAGAGAAGGGCATCTGCTTCTACGTGAGCCTGCTGGTCGCACGGGAATTGGTTATTCATGGAACAGATGCACACAATTTGATCGGTGTTACATATTGATATTGCAATCAACATCTAACAATAGACTATTTTGGATTTGATGAACCGTTTATATATAATCTGAACAATTAACCATATTTTTTTGTCCTTAATAACAGTCATGACATTTTGAATCTAATTAGTAGTTTTTACACATTCGTTTTGTTGATAAATGAAACTATTTATTTATTATTTTTTGTATATCAGATAGTACTTAATACTTAAATTATATCACTCTCATGATTCTGGTTTTGTAAAATAATATTTTCATAAGCAAAATGGTTAATATTGGTAACCTGGAGACAGAAAATCCAAAGGAGTTTGTTTTGTGAGAAAACTATGTTCATATTACAACCGCACACTTTTATTCCATGCCTTTAATTTAATCTTTTTTTTTTTGTGATCTAACCACAGACGGCTAATTAATTTAGTATTCCATACTGATTTTCTCTAAGCCCAGATTGGTAGCCCAGGTTAGCAAGCCCTTTTACTATTGCTTCCATTGCTATAACACATAGCTCCTCCGGATATAAGATATTGAGAGGCAGTCCTCAGAGAGTTCAAAAAGATCCTATCTACTCAGAATCATCAATTTTTCAATATATGTCACAACGTGCACGGCAACTTAAATTTAGAAAACTACCTCTTTGACAAGCTTCCCAGTTACTCTCAAAATTTTTTTATCAAAACACAACATTGCGGAAGGTTGGGAAATGTTTGACCATTGAAACAATTTTTTTGTATCAGACACTAAAATCCTCATCGATGGAATGAACCTTTTTAATTTATTTTTTTTAACCTTTATATGAAAACTTTTTTTAACTTTCCTTGTAAGGATGGACTATGTCGAGTTGCTTTCACATAGGTGTAGTATATGATGCAATTACAGGAAATATAGTGGGTAATGGCAATTGATTAGTCATGTGATGCTGAGTTCAAATTCAAAAACTATGGATCACATAGTAAATGATTGCCTATTGTGTTCTTTTCTGGGGAGATTAGCTGGTTTTCATTCAATTGGAGAAGCAGGTGTTGAGTGGTTACGAAACTTGATTTAGCTCTATGACGGGGGATCAGTCAATATTTAAACCTTAAGACACTAGTACTTTGGATTTTATTTTATTTAGATTTTATATATGAAACTAATTTTTAATTCCTCCTCCTTTTAGTTTCGTAGCTAGCTTTGAAAACTATGTAAAATATATATACTGGCCTAGGGCTTACGCGACATATGATAAAGGTTTTTAAAATAAACAAAGAAATTTCGTCAGTTCTACTGTAGTAGTGTATGTGAGTAAATTAAACTGTAGCTAATATTTCATTAAGACAGTTGCTCTTACTTCAGACTTTTATTAAATATTCATGGCATTCAATATTCCCGGTAGAGCTATAATCACATGCTTCCATTAACAATACTTCATAAAAATATAAGTATGACCAAGCTCTATAACACGGCTAATATTCAGATGGTTCAAAAAGATCCACACTCTCAATCATAATTTCAGATATTCACAACTACCAACCATCTAAAACTACCTCTTTGAAATTCCGTCTCCAAAATTATATCAAAGCATACCTAAGTTAAAATTTTGACCATTAAAATTATGTACAACACTCTAAAACACGAGCATAATATTCTGTTTTTAAGCTTATATGACACTTTTCCTCCTTTAAATATATTCATCGCTTTACACAGTTTATATGAACGCAACTAACAGGAAAATAATATTGTGTAAATGCAAATGATCAGCTTCCTTGAATTATTCAAATTAAAACTATGGAAGCTCACATAGTAAATATTCCTATTGTGTTCTGCTGGAGATACTGGTTTCCTAATTAAACATGTGATGTTACAACTATGAACGCTCTCAACTATGCCAACGCTCTAAACACGGCTAATATTCCGTGGTCATGCTATAATCACAGGCTTCCAGCTATTAAATCAGTTTGGGTATAGAAAAGAGGAAGATATTAGAGATGCTTAATTTGACATAAACAGAGCCATTACAGAAAATAAAACATGCCCACACAAAGTACCCTCTCAACTATACTTATAAAGTGGTGATGACTCTCCCACCCACACTTACACATACAGTAAGAATGACCTTCCAGCTTAGCCATAAATGAACACTGGTGATGACTCACCAACCCACCCATCACCCATACATTTGGGCAAGCAGATGGTGAGGGGTCTATCTAAGGTGTCAGGACTTTGAGCACAGGTTAGAGATAGCGCAGGTTCGAATTTCGCCTAGACCAGAAGATTTATCAGTAATACAGTATTCACCTTCTACTGTTCTGGTTCACCCACTTACTCTGTCTGAATAAGTTCCTTGCACAGATCAATAGTTCATAGGGAATGGGTTAAAATGACCCTCCTAGCCAATCATAAATGTACAGTAGTGATAACCCTCCCACCCACCTATATATGTACAGTGGTGATGTATCACAAAAGTTGTTAAAAGGGAATATCAATGAAATCTTAGCATATTGTTGTAATTCTTTTCAAGATTTTGGAAAAGAAATGGATGATCTGGTTTGTTTTTGTATTTTACTTTAACCATGTGTATTTTGATAAATTAAAATTGTTATTATTATTGATACATGGAAACAACATTGTATTCCATTTCTTTGCATATTCCACTATATTCCTATTCCAGTTTATTAGAAAAGTTCTAAAAGAAAATTGATAAAATTTTTTAACAATTATTTGAAAAAGAAAATAAATAAAAAACTATGTTGCAAAACCAACGATCTTTTAAATCAAGAATCTATATATAAACCACTTACCACTCATCACTAGTTTTCCAAAACTTTACGTCCAAAAGACTTGAAATTTTGTACATAAGTTTATCTAGACCCCTAGAGGCTCACTAAGAAAGGATTTTCCTCTCGGACCTCAGGACTAAGTTCCACTGGCCTCCAAAATTCTCATGATATTCTTATGGGGCTCTATTAATTGATTGATTTATTTTATTAACAGCTCTGCTCTTAAATAAGCACAAATTGAATAAAATTAATTATGGTAGGCTACACTTTTAAAATTAAAAATAATTGAGTACAGTAGTAAAATATACATAATATCAGCTGTTCTAAATTGGATACAGTATAAACTGAAAGGATGCTGCACATTTAAATTTTACAATCAAACTGAATACTATGACCAGTGAAGCGTGTGAGAACAGCTGGTATTACTATAAAGAGACAAGCAAATTTATATATAAAAAGTTTTCATTTGGTAAGATCCTCCCATCTACCTATTCCAGTTAAATTAACTAATATAATGAACAGCAAAATATTTTGGTTTCCTTATATAAAATGAAACAATTTTTCAACTCAAAATATCCAGTAACTCACTCTTTGAGTGCCCGATACCTACCTTTCTATAATCTGGTTACTACCGGCTGCCCTGTTGCTGATGACATTGATGGAGTGAGGTTCATTGACAACGTAACACAGTTCAGCCAAAATAGCCACCCTTCGACCCCACTCATTCTCTTTGTCATTCGATTTCCCTGCTTCTCCTGGGCTTGATTCAATTTCACCACGTGGACTCATGTGGGGTGTATTGACATTTAAGGCACATATGTGATGGAAAATTTCATTAGGGAATTTTATACGAAGGTAAAAAAAAACTTTCAAGATTTTTGAACCCACTATGACATTTATTAGTTTTTTAACTAATAGATTTTTACAAAGTTTTATATAATTGAATGTTTAGAATAAAAACTATTAATTTTAAAAAGAACCATTTTAATACCAAAAATAAACATACACTTGAAATAGGTATTAATAATTACAATAATTAAAACAACGCCTGATTTAAATTGTAAATAAATAACACTTGGTAATATTTATATCTGATTTAACATATTTAATATTATCTCTTTTGCAAGCAACTCCTTTGCTTAAAAATATAATTTCTTTTATACAAATCTATTAGTTTTATACAAATCAAAACAGTTTTGGGGCCTCGCCACATCTCTCCCATATGGATGGAGTATCTCTTTATATAGTAAAATCAATGGTAGGCTACAACTATCGCCAGTTTACCCCTTGTATTGTAGAAGTGTATGTCAGAGTGAGTTTCCACTTCACTGAAGTGGTCTCTAACATACATTATACAACTTAAAATATATAAGCTAAATACCGTTAATATTTGCAAACTTTGGAAATGACCCACCCGCCCACCCATACACGTACAGTGGCATGGTTAATGGTACTCCCCTCAGTACCACTGTACGTGTATGGGAGGGCGGGTGGGTCAATACCACCGTACGTGTATGGGTGGGTGGGTGGATCAATATCACCGTACGTGTATTGGTGGGCATATGGGTCATTACCAATGTACGTGTAGGGGTGGGCGGGTGGGTCAACACCGCTTTACGTGTGTGGGTGGGCGGGTGGTTCATCACCACCTTACGAGTATGGGTGGGCGGGTGGGTCATTACCACTGTACGTGTTTGGGTGGGAGGGTGGGTCATTACCAGTGTACGTGTATGGGTAGTCTCTGCCTCGGTCTCCGCCTCGGTCTCCGTCTCCGTCTCCGTTTTCGTCTCCGGAATTTACTGTACCGGAATGAACATTGTACCGAGTATTTACTAGGCCTAGTAATAACTTGTGAACTTCCGCTCTGATCCGGATTGTGCCAAGTGTTTTACTAGGAACAAGTAGAATCTTTTTATTCACTTTAATTTTAAATTAATATGCGGACGGACAATACCACTGTACGTGTAATTTCAATGCCACGGTACGTGTATGGGTGGGCGGGTGGGTCAATACGACTGTACGTGTATGGGTGGGCGGTTGGGTCAATACCACTATATCTAGCCCTGCGCAGTACGAAGCCTTAAATTACGTTAAATTAAATTAAGTATTAAAATATGTGGGGGTCTGGGTATTATGAGGAATTTTATGTCAAGTGGATTTTTAACAAATGCCATTGTACGTGACAATGGTGAGTTGGAATGTGGATATTTTCGCGGAAGGATCATCACGCCATAAAATGAGTTGAAAATGTTGATCGTCAGGATGAATTTTTATTTGACGAAACATCTGTCGTATGTCACATGAAAACACTATTTTATGAGACCGGAAGTTCAAAATAATGTCACAAATATCAGTCTGTAACTTTCTACCGGTGAAAAGAATGTCATTGAGAGAGTAACCGGAACTGGTGTTACTACTGGCGTCAAACACAGCCTTAAGTTTTGTTGTACTGCTAGAGTCTTTCAACACACCATGATGAGGGAGATAATAGTGAGGGGTGTCCTCAACCTAGTCTATTTTGATCATATGACCGAGAGCTCGATTTTACTCGATTTTACACAAAGTACGTATAGTGTACAATGACACTGTACGTGCATGGGTGAGCGGGTGGGTCAATGCCACTGTACGTGTATAGGTGTGCGAGTGTGTCAATACCACTGTACGTGTATGGGTGGGTGGGTGGGTCAATACCACTGTATGTGTAAGGGTGGGCGGGTGGGTCAATACCACTGTACGTGTATGGGTGGGCGGGTGGGTTAATGCCATTGTACGTGTATTAGTGGGCGGGTGGGTCAATACCACTCGACGTGTATGGGTGGGTGGATGGGTCAATACCTCTGTACGTGTATGGGTGGGTTGGTGGGTCAATATCACCGTACGTGTATTGGTGGGCATATGGGTCATTACCAATGTACGTGTAGGGGTGGGCGGGTGGGTCATTACCACTTTACGTGTGTGGGTGGGTGGGTGGTTCATCACCACCTTACGAGTATGGGTGGGCGGGTGGGTCATTACCACTGTACGTGTTTGGGTGGGAGGGTGGGTCATTACCAGTGTACGTGTATGGGTGGTCTCCGCCTCGGTCTCCGCCTCGGTCTCCGTCTCCGTCTCCGTTTTCGTCTCCGGAATTTACTGTACCGGAATGAACATTGTACCGAGTATTTACTAGGCCTAGTAATAACTTGTGAACTTCCGCTCTGATCCGGATTGTGCCGAGTGTTTTACTAGGAACAAGTAGAATCTTTTTATTCACTTTAATTTTAAATTAATATGCGGACGGACAATACCACTGTACGTGTAATTTCAATGCCACGGTACGTGTATGGGTGGGCGGGTGGGTCAATACCATTGTACGTGTATGGATGGGCGGTTGGGTCAATACCACTATATCTAGCCCTGCGCAGTACGAAGCCTTAAATTACGTTAAATTAAATTAAGTATTAAAATATGTGGGGGTCTGGGTATTATGAGGAATTTTATGTCAAGTGGATTTTTAACAAATGCCATTGTACGTGACAGTGGTGAGTTGGAATGTGGATATTTTCGCGGAAGGATCATCACGCCATAAAATGAGTTGAAAATGTTGATCGTCAGGATGAATTTTTATTTGACGAAACATCTGTCGTATGTCACATGAAAACACTATTTTATGAGACCGGAAGTTCAAAATAATGTCACAAATATCAGTCTGTAACTTTCTACCGGTGAAAAGAATGTCATTGAGAGAGTAACCGGAACTGGTGTTACTACTGGCGTCAAACACAGCCTTAAGTTTTGTTGTACTGCTAGAGTCTTTCAACACACCATGATGAGGGAGATAATAGTGAGGGGTGTCCTCAACCTAGTCTATTTTGATCATATGACCGAGAGCTCGATTTTACTCGTTTTTACACAAAGTACGTATAGTGTACAATGACACTGTACGTGCATGGGTGAGCGGGTGGGTCAATGCCACTGTACGTGTATAGGTGTGCGAGTGTGTCAATACCACTGTACGTGTATGGGTAGGTGGGTGGGTCAATACCACTGTATGTGTAAGGGTGGGCGGGTGGGTCAATACCACTGTACGTGTATGGGTGGGCGGGTGGGTTAATGCCATTGTACGTGTATTAGTGGGCGGGTGGGTCAATACCACTCGACGTGTATGGGTGGGTGGATGGGTCGATACCTCTGTACGTGTATGGGTGGGTTGGTGGGTCAATACCTCTGTACGTGTATGGGTGAGTGGGTGGGTTAATGCCATTGTACGTGTATAGGTGGGTGGTTGGGTCAATAACACTGTACGTGTATGGGTGGGCGGGTGGGTAAATAAAAAAACACTGAAGGAGTAAAATACAGTATACTAGAAAAACTTGTACTAACGCACACTGAATGGAGACACAATCAATAGCAAATCTTTGATCTACCGACACGCCAGGCCAATGTTTCCAAAATTATTGTAGGCGACATTAGTTATGAGGAAATCCCTCATTACGCTACCCACCCCTCCTTTCCCAGGGTCAATCACTGGGAAGTAATATTCCTTTTCTTTGTCATCAAGCCGGCTGGTTTTTTTCATTATATGTTCATTATACACGAGTTCTTTCGTTGAAGGTTTTTAGTAAAGTGTTTGATCAATATTACTCTGATATAAAAAACTAGTTTTAGTTGGGAAATGTTTGAGGTAGTGTGATTTCTGCTATTCATTGTGATGTCGTAATTGTCACATTTTAAACAAGACTTTATAATTTTTTTGAGAGGCAGTGCCGTTTTACCATATACGCTTTTAAAATCAACTTGTTTTTCCAATAAAAAACAGATTTAATTCTTATTATATTGGATTATTTATTAAATGAGTATTATTATTCATTTAAGAGTTGTGAAAATATGTTGTAGGTGATTTTGTGACTTTAAAGGTTTTTAATAAAAACTGACATTAGTTTTACATAATTTTTAATTTACGACGTGGTGTTAGCCAGAAGGAACTACTCCTCGCCCCTTTAGACTTGTCTCCGTCTCGGTCTCCGCCTCGATCTCCACCTCGGTCTCCGTCTCGGTCTCCGCCTCGGTCTCCGCCTCGGTGTCCGCCTCGGTCTCAGCCTCGGTCTCTGCCTCGGTCTCTGCCTCAGTCTCTGCACGTGTATGGGTGGGTTAGTACCATTGTTCGTGTATGGTTGGGCGGGTGGGTTAGTACCATTGTACGTGTATGGGTGGGCGGGTGGGTCAATACTACTGTACGTGTATGGGTGGGTGGTTGGGTCAATACTACTGTACGTGTATGGGTGCGTGGGTGGGTCACTACCACTGTACGTTGGTTCCATTATTGACCATATGCAGGAAGAGGGGGAAATATATTAATGTATAATATTAGTGTATCTTCATCATTGTGCGATATGGGTGTTATCTGCAATGTTAACATATGACGGTGGAATCACTATAGTCCTTTCTGTTATTTGTATATTTAGTAAAATTGTATGATTGACTGTGTCAAATGCTTTTGTAATATCCAAAGTCCAGTCGGAAATTATAATTTTGATTTATTGGTACAGTCTGAAGCCATTTTAACACATTTAACAACATAAATAGTTTTTAATAAAATATTAATTAATTAGTAAATAATATGTAAAATAGTTAACAGATGATTTTATCAATGAAAATAGTTGAATACTTTAATACTTTTGTTCATGGGGAACAACTCTCTTTGTTTGTTAGCTGCGTAGTAAAACTTCTGTTTTTTTTTTTTTTTTTTTTTTTTTTTGCTTTAACCATTTTTTAATAGATAGTTTCGTAAACAATCTTTGATGATAATAATTCTTCTATCATAGGAATGTTACTTTTTAAGTGTCTGATTTTTAGAAGCTGGAATGGTGAACTTCTTGTTTTTAAATAGGATTATTTCTTTAATTTAGTAAACACAACTGCTCTTGCTTGGTTCTTGACATTTTTTAAACATCTCCTTAACAATATCCACAGACTTATCAGCCAATCCATTTGACTTTGTTTAGTATATATTCGTAGTAATTATGTTTACGTTCCATTCATGAGAAAACTGTTAATTTCTAAGTAGTTAAATGGCATATTAGCGGCTATCACAGTTTTTGGATTCCTGTACCTGGAGAAAACTTCCTTCAATTTACATATTACCTCTCCGCTACTTTTATAGTTTATTTTTGATACCTTGATCCATCGAGAATAATAATCTACAAATAATATTTCCTTTACACTCAATAGAAACTTAATACTAGTAATCATTAATTAACTCAATGTAATCAACAGTCAACACAATTGCACTAATCAATAAAAATCACTGTTTACTTTAACAACTAACGGTGGGAATAAACTGATAAATACTTGACCGTAAGGAAAGAGAGAGACTGCCCAACTAAATAAATCTACAATGAGAAAAAGGATTCTATAAAACAAAGCCGTAAATACTGCCTTTAGACCCACCCCTCAGTTTCCGGGAATTCAATGTTTGCAGGCAAGTTAGTACACAAAAGGCAGGCGAAATGAGTAGTAGCGCGGCTCACCTTCTGAGATGCCTCTGCCTCTATATATCTATAACCTATATTTAATTTTGTTGGTGAATCGATCCTCGCCAAATTTCTCAAGCTAAGGAGAAGGCGAGATAACTTAATTAATTCATTTTAAAATTTAAAGGCCAAGAGTGGAGGGAGAAATATTAGAAATGTAAATAATACCTGGGCTCCATCTCGCTAGCTCTAAAAGATACAGTTATTAATATCACTACAGGGCTTTTATTATTACTTACAACATCTCTTTATGCTTATAATATTTATGCTGGTCTAAGCATTGCGTACTTTTACAGTTGATTTGAAACCATCAGTGTATAAAAAAAAGTTGTATAGTGAAAACATTTCTAAATATTTGTCCTGGTGCTTTCAATATACATATATAATAGGTTACATACTAACATTAACTAAATCACAAAAGTCTGAGATGTCGCGAGTTTAGCGTGTTGGCACGCGAAGCGTGTAGGTGTGTCTCCTAGTTGTTAATGTAATTAAGGAAGGATTAATATATCTCAATTAAATAAATAGTTTACTTAGAACTCGTATGCATGTGAAACCTAAGTCGTACATATAAAATAATAACATTTCCATCGTACCATGATTACCAAGTATTGTAAAAATAAATACATTAAATTCAAAAAAAAACTTTTATGAGACATAGATAAAAATGACTATGACATTATTAACATAGTTTCCAATATCTACTCAACAGCCAAAAAGTCTACATCAATAAAAGAAAGTAAAAACTTTCAAAATAAAAACACAATTAAAATTAGGTAAGGTGATTAAATATTTTATTTCCTACTTTATTGACTGTAAAGGGTGTTCTTGCGCAATCCAAGGAATTTAGTTCCATATTTTATCGCAAATGTCGCTAGGAGTAGCAAAGACCGTGTTACCCTCCCCTCTCCCCGCGTGCACCGCCCCACAAATTGTACATAAGTTCATAACCCCCTCATTTATAGTAAACTATAGGAATAAAGTTTTTTTATATTTTTGATGTACTCTTTCAGCTAAAGATAATTGCACAAATGGCAACTCAAAATCCGTACAGATGTCGTATACAGACAAATAATTGGTTAAAATATGACAAGATTTTTAAGTTTTACTTTAATTAACTAGGTTGGTTAATACATTTTGTCAACTATATTGTCAAAATTTTAATAAAATATATGGTACGGTTTCTTAATGGGTTATGTACCTAGGAAGGCCAAACTAGCCTCTTTAGGTAGCCATATCTTCATAAACTAGGTATCTTAAACTAGGTATCTTAAACTAAATATCTTAAACTAGGTATCTTAAACTAGGTATCTTAAACTAAGTATCTTAAACTAGGTATCTTAAACTAAGTAATCTTAAACTAGGTATCTTAAACTAGGTATCTTAAACTAGGTATCTTAAACTAGGTATCTTAAACTAAGTATCTTAAACTAGGTATCTTAAACTAGGTATCTTAAACTAGGTATCTTAAACTAGGTATCTTAAACTAGGTATTTTAAACTAGGTATCTTAAACTAGGTATCTTAAACTAGGTATCTTAAACTAAGTATCTTAAACTAAGTATCTTAAACTAGGTATCTTAAACTAGGTATCTTAAACTAGGTATCTTAAACTAGGTGTCTTAAACTAGGTGTCTTAAACTAGGTATCTTAAACTAGGTATCTTAAACTAGGTATCTTAAACTAAGTATCTTAAACTGGATATCTTAAACTAGGTATCTTAAACTAGGTATTTTAAACTAGGTATCTTACTCTAGGTATCTTAAACTAAGTATCTTAAACTAGGTGTCTTAAACTAGGTATCTTAAACTAGGTATCTTAAACTGGATATCTTAAACTAGGTATCTTAAACTAGGTATCTTAAACTAGGTATCTTAAACTAGGTATTTTAAACTAGGTATCTTAAACTAGGTATCTTAAACTAAGTATCTTAAACTAGGTATCTTAAACTAGGTATCTTAAACTAAGTATTTTAAACTAGGTATCTTAAACTAGGTATCTTAAACTAGGTGTCTTAAACTAGGTATCTTAAACTAGGTATCTTAAACTAGGTATCTTAAACTGGATATCTTAAACTAGGTATCTTAAACTAGGTATCTTAAACTAGGTATCTTAAACTAGGTATTTTAAACTAGGTATCTTAAACTAGGTGTCTTAAACTAGGTATCTTAAACTAGGTATCTTAAACTGGATATCTTAAACTAGGTATCTTAAACTAGGTATCTTAAACTAGGTATTTTAAACTAGGTATCTTAAACTAGGTGTCTTAAACTAGGTATCTTAAACTAGGTATCTTAAACTAGGTATCTTACACTAGGTGTCTTAAACTAGGTGTCTTAAACTAGGTATCTTAAACTAGGTATCTTAAACTAGGTATCTTAAACTAAGTATCTTAAACTAGGTATCTTAAACTAGGTATCTTAAACTAGGTATCTTAAACTAAGTATCTTAAACTGGATATCTTAAACTAGGTATCTTAAACTAGGTATTTTAAACTAGGTATCTTAAACTAGGTATCTTAAACTAGGTATCTTACACTAGGTATCTTAAACTAGGTATCTTAAACTAGGTATTTTAAACTAGGTATCTTAAACTAGGTATCTTAGACTAGGTATCTTAAACTAGGTATCTTAAACTAGGTATTTTAAACTAGGTATCTTAAACTAGGTATCTTACACTAGGTTTCTTAAACTAAGTATCTTAAACTAGGTTTCTTAAACTAGGTATCTTAAACTAGGTATCTTAAACTAGGTATCTTAAACTAGGTATCTTAAACTAGGTATCTTAAACTAAGTATCTTAAACTGGATATCTTAAACTAGGTATCTTAAACTAGGTATTTTAAACTAGGTATCTTAAACTAGGTATCTTACACTAGGTATCTTAAACTAAGTATCTTAAACTAGGTATCTTAAACTAGGTATCTTAAACTAGGTATCTTAAACTAGGTATCTTAAACTAGGTGTTTTAAACTAGGTATCTTAAACTAGGTATCTTAAACTAGGTATCTTAAACTAAGTATCTTAAACTGGATATCTTAAACTAGGTATCTTAAACTAGGTATTTTAAACTAGGTATCTTAAACTAGGTATCTTACACTAGGTATCTTAAACTAGGTATCTTAAACTAGGTATCTTAAACTAGGTATCTTAAACTAGGTATCTTAAACTGGATATCTTAAACTAGGTATCTTAAACTGGATATTTTAAACTAGGTATCTTAAACTAGGTATCTTAAACTAGGTATTTTAAACTAGGTATCTTAAACTAGGTGTCTTAAACTAGGTATCTTAAACTAGGTATCTTAAACTAGGTATTTTAAACTAGGTATCTTAAACTAGGTATCTTAAACTAAGTATCTTAAACTAGGTATCTTAAACTAGGTATCTTAAACTAGGTATCTTACACTAGGTGTCTTAAACTAGGTATCTTAAACTAGGTATCTTAAACTAGGTATCTTAAACTAGGTATCTTAAACTAAGTATCTTAAACTGGATATCTTAAACTAGGTATCTTAAACTAGGTATTTTAAACTAGGTATCTTAAACTAGGTATCTTACACTAGGTATCTTAAACTAGGTGTCTTAAACTAGGTATCTTAAACTAGGTATCTTAAACTAAGTATCTTAAACTAGGTATCTTAAACTAGGTATCTTAAACTAAGTATCTTAAACTGGATATCTTAAACTAGGTATCTTAAACTAGGTATTTTAAACTAGGTATCTTAAACTAGGTATCTTACACTAGGTATCTTAAACTAGGTATCTTAAACTAGGTATTTTAAACTAGGTATCTTAAACTAGGTATCTTAGACTAGGTATGTTAAACTAGGTGTCTTAAACTAGGTATCTTAAACTAGGTATCTTAAACTAGGTATCTTAAACTAGGTATCTTAAACTAGGTATCTTAAACTAGGTATCTTAAACTAAGTATCTTAAACTAGGTATCTTACACTAGGTATCTTAAACTAAGTATCTTAAACTGGATATCTTAAACTAGGTATCCTAAACTAGGTATCTTCATAAAGATTTTTCCTCCTCTTCACTTGTATTACTTACAAGAAGACTAACTCTTTTATTTAAAAAAAAAATCAAAAATTATTTTATATCAAATACCCTTAAGTAGAAAATATTTGGATAAATTGTTATATTATACTGAATTAATATTTTGTTAATCGGCTGATCACATCAAAACTAAATATTAAATATTGTTAGAACTAAATAACGCCTCCACTCTTTGCTTGACTTTTCGAATTTGACTGACTTGCGATATCACTAAGACATATAAATGGACATCTTAAAAATATGGACCGACATGTTTATTTAGTGTCAAAATGGCTATATAATCAAATGGCTAAACATCAAATATAAAGTCTATATATGAAAATGACTAAAGTGAAAACCATTTTCTATTTGAGAAAGGAGGTATGAAGGGACTTTACGAGACGGTTACAGAAGGGAAATAGAGAGGTAAGGGGAAAGACGATGACACTAAACAGAACACAAGCCTCGCCTTGGTAAATATTCAGTGTGAACACAGCTCTACCTTCTGTGGAGGCTCACTTCTCGCTCCCCCCTCCCCTCAACCTCAACAATGTGGAAAGTAACAGTTACATAGTCGTAAGACATCAGTTACTGTAAAAGAAACGGTATTTTATTATTAATGCTACAGTATTAGTAATTTACATTTTGTAATCAACATGCATTGATTAGCAATGGTATACACATTGTATTGTCATTTGCCATAATAATCGGTCCAAGGTTTTAAAAAGTAAATTAGCTTTATGAAACCATTAGTAACTTTATAAAGTCATTAGTTTTATAACAATAACTTTTAGTAAACATTCTATTTTTTTTTATTTTTTTTTTTACTTTCTCCAATGTGCGTTAGCACAGAGAAAGTATTATGATCGTCCAAAAAATGTAAATTGTCCAAAAATTGTAATGGTAAAAACAAAAAATTGGTTTTTTCGAAAAAAGTTTTTTTATGACTATCAGTATGTGTGTCTGCCTGTATGTATGTGCAGTTCGCTGGAGAACAAATGGATGGATCAATTTTCATGAAATTTGGTATGTAGGTGTATTTAGCCAATATATATAAGACAATTTTTCACTTTTTTTTCATAGGTTTTTTATTTGTATGGAAAAAAACATAAAAATGTGTAACTTTCTCAAAAATGGCTCTAAAGAGTTTGATTACATTTTCAAAAAATATGTGAATTACAATTTTAAATATTTTAATAAAAACCACAAGTCTCTAACTTGACTAGTTTTTTAGTTATGGAAAAAACATATTGGAAATCAAACTGGTAATTAACAAAGTTTTGATTTTTTAGTGTTTAATGTGGTGGAAAGTTTGCGCCAATTATTTGGAACAATTTATTTTAATTGTATCTTGGAACGGAATTATACAACAAAATTACCTATGACGTTTGTTCTATGAATCCATTGTTGTTTATATTCTTATGATTATCATAAACAACTTGTATATTTCATTCTACTAACAAAAAAATGTATTTACTTATGATAAATACATTTATTGATTTTGTAAAAAACTAAATTATGCTTTTTGTAACTTTATATGAAACCTTTTACTTTTGATATTTTTAAGATAAAAATAACTCTCAATTTCAATTGACTTATGTCAAGTTTAACTTCATCAAGTTTTTCATTTCTTAAACAAATAATTTACTTCGTTTTTTACCGACGAACTTTACCTTCTTTGTTTTTCATTTCAATTCAAACAACGCTTTCTTGTCACTCATTATTTATGAATACAGTTAAGTCACATGTGTCTGCTTACTAGACTAAACAATAACGGAGTAATAGAGATAATTAGTTGCAATAGAAAACCTTCCACTAACTTTACGAGTAATATAAATTCTTCTTACACTATAATAAATAGTAATTCATCACGCATTATTTCAGAAACTAAAATAAAATAGGATTAAGTAAATTATCTTCTGTTTCATTTAACAAAAATGAAGGACAGCGAGTCGCTGATCCAAGATTCAGATCCCCAACTGAGGAACAGTTTGTAATCACTCGATAAATAAAGTCACGCACAGGCCTGCAGACCCATTGGAACAGTTAAATGAAGTTCAGAAAAAAGGCTTGTCAGTTAGCAAAAACGAGAACAATAATACGTGGTTCAGATTCCACGATAATCTGAAGGTACCTCAGTTTCTCTAGCTATTGGTCTGTTAATAAATTGCTATTTCTATTAATCCGGAGAATTTAGTTATTAACTAACCCTATATACTTCATCGTCATTAATAACTCTAATTTGCAACATGAATTTGTCCATGTCTCGACAACCAGTTTCTTAAAAATAGGTAAATTGAATAAACAATCATTTTAGCGATGATGCAAGGATCTGGGGAAATAGCCAAATTGGACATATGATACCTTTTATACTTTCTCTCATATGCGTTAGCATAGAGAAAGTATTGTGATCGTAAATATAAACTTTATTACAAGTTGGTCTAAAAATCCATTTTATGGCACCTATGAACTCAAAAAAGTGTTTTTTTTCCTATCCATATGTGTGTTTGTCTGTGTGCATGTGCACTTCGCTGGAGACTAAACGAATGGATCGATTTGTATAAAATTTTGTATGTAGGTGTATTTTTAGCCAATATCTCCAAAACATTTTTTAACTTTTTTAAATTTTTTATTTAATTTTATGGGCATAAAACTTACAAAATATAATTTTCTCAGAAAGGGCTTTAATGATTTTGATTTAAATTTCAGAAAAGGTATTAATTACAATTTAAAATATTTTAGTAAAAACTTTATGTCCCTAAATTTAATATTTTTTGAGTTAGAACAATATTTAATACGGGCAAAAACATAAAAAAATTCACATTTTAAAGCTTTATTCTAACGATTTTGTTTTCACTTTCAGTAAAGATGCAAATTACATTTGAAATTTTTTTACATATTTATTTTATTTATTAGTTACCACCCCAATAAGTTTTGGCTGGAGGCCGAAGGCTGGAAGCCACAACTCAATAAGTTGAAGGCTGTTTAAATAAAATCTGGCTATTTAATTAATTGAACAGCTGTTTTTAAAGATTATTTTTGTCCATACTTTTATTTAAATAAAATAAATGTTTCCTTTGTACATTCCTTATATTAGAATTTTATTTATTTAAACATCTGTTCTTATTAAAAAATCTGAGATAAAAGGAGAGAGAGAAAGTTTGTGCCAGCTACCTGGTTCCATTTATTTCTAAACAAATCCTCTAATAATCCCGTGACTTTACTTCCTTCTTATTTTAAATCAAAATATCTTTGTAATCTAAAATATTGGAGATCTTACTTTTAACATTAGGTGTCTCAATCCACAAATGTGAGAATTAATTAGTTTTGCGTGCATGCTACAAGGTGTATTTGTTTTAAAAATTGTAATAAAGTGAATATAATTAATTGGAGAAGCGTAATTTGTTACTAGCTTAAGTTATTGTACATTAGGAAATATTTCTCCTATTATTTAAGCCCATGCCTTGTTGTAGGAACCTACGTGTGATTAGCACGTTGAAAATTATTTACAATGAATTCTTTTTCGCTCATGCTAACTGTACACATGACGTCTAAGATGTATAGCGTGTTGGTAACGTAAAATAATCAACTAGCTGTTTGTTTCAGATAGATTATTTTTGTCAATGCAAATATCTTGTACATTATTTATTCATCAAAGCAATAAATTTTTAATGTTAGAAATTGTGTTCTCGTAACTGGACGTAGTCCGAAAATTTCTTGGTTAAATATTGAACTTTTGTTAGGAAGGCATTAAAATAAAATGATGAGACGATTTCAATGACGGACAATAAATACCAGTGATTTACAGATTATATACGAAATATGAACTAATGCTGATTGTGATGTACTTTATAAAGGAAAGCAGTACTAACTAAACTACTATATAACAAGTGATACAGTAGTAAAGTTAGATAAAGCATAATCTTGAGTGAGTCAAAAAGGCTACCACAATGGAAGTCACCTGAACAAAGGACCTGAGTTCATTAGACGTCGGTCAAATATATACACACATCGTCTAGTAGGGGCAAAACAAGACTGTGGCCGTACAACATGTTATCACTTAAGACAACGTACAGTGGGCTGAGTGAAGGGAAGTCAGTCTGATGTAGACACACATATTCCAGTAGAGACAAAACAAAATACCTGGCGTGAGTGGTGTGGCCATATAACATGTTATCTGAAGTAGACACACATATTCTAGTAGACACAAAACAAAAGACCTAGCGTGAGTGGTGTGGCCATATAATATGTTATCAGTCGAGACGACGGACAGTGGGTTGAGTGCAAGGAAGTCAGTCTGATGTAGACACATATATTCCAGTAGAGACAAAACAGAATACCTAGCGTGAATGGTGTGGCCATATAACATGTTATCAGTCGAGAAGGACAGTGGGTGAGAGCAAGAAATTCCATCTGATGTAGACACACATATTCTAGTAGACACAAAACAAAAGTCCTGGCGTGAGTGGTGTGGCCATATAATATGTTATCAGTCGAGACGACGGACAGTGGGTTGAGTGCAAGGAAGTCAGTCTGATGTAGACACATATATTCCAGTAGAGACAAAACAAAATACCTAGCGTGAATGGTGTGGCCATATAACATGTTATCAGTCGAGAAGGACAGTGGGTGAGAGCAAGAAAGTCCATCTGATGTAGACACACATATTCTAGTAGACACAAAACAAAAGACCTAGCGTGAGTGGTGTGGCCATATAATATGTTATCAGTCGAGACGACGGACAGTGGGTTGAGTGCAAGGAAGTCAGTCTGATGTAGACACATATATTCCAGTAGAGACAAAACAAAATACCTAGCGTGAATGGTGTGGCCATATAACGTGTTTGGGTGAGTGGGTGGGTCAATGGCACAGTACATGTTTGGGTGGGCGGGTGGGTCAATGCCACAGTACGTGTTTGGGTGGGCTCACACAAAAGACCTGGTGTGAGTGGTGTGGCCATATAATATGTTATCAGTCGAGACGGACAGTGGGTTGAGTGCAAGGAAGTCAGCCGAGACGGACAGTGGGTTGAGTGCAAGGTAGTCAGTCTGATGTAGACACACATATTCCAAGAGAGACAAAACAATAGACCTGGTGTGAGTGGTGTGGCCATATAATATGTTATCAGTCCAGACGGACAGTGGGTTGAGTGCAAGGAAGTCAGTCTGATGTAGACACACATATTCCAGCAGAGAAAAACAATAGACCTGGTGTGAGTGGTGTGGCCATATAATATGTTATCAGTCGAGATGGACAGTAGGTTGAGTGCAAGGAAGTCAGTCTGATGTAGACACACATATTCCAGCAGAGAAAAACAAAAGACCTGGTGTGAGTGGTGTGGTCATATAATATGTTATCAGTCGAGATGGACAGTAGGTTGAGTGCAAGGAAGTCAGTCTGATGTAGACACACATATTCCAGCAGAGAAAAACAAAAGACCTGGTGTGAGTGGTGTGGTCATATAATATGGTATTAGTCGAGAAGGACAGTGGATGAGAGAAAGGCAGTCTGATGTAGACACACATATTCCAGCAGAGAAAAACAAAAGACCTGGTGTGAGTGGTGTGGCCATATAATATGTTATCAGTCGAGATGGACAGTAGGTTGAGTGCAAGGAAGTCAGTCTGATGTAGACACACATATTCCAGCAGAGAAAAACAAAAGACCTGGTGTGAGTGGTGTGGCCATATAATATGTTATCAGTCGAGACGGACAGTAGGTTGAGTGCAAGGAAGTCAGTCTGATGTAGACACACATATTCCAGCAGAGAAAAAGAAGTGGTGTGGCCATATAATATGGTATTAGTCGAGAAGGACAGTGGATGAGAGAAAGGCAGTCTGATGTAGACACACATATTCCAGCAGAGAAAAACAAAAGACCTGGTGTGAGTGGTGTGGCCATATAATATGTTATCAGTCGAGACGACGGACAGTAGGTTGAGTGCAAGGAAGTCAGTCTGATGTAGACACATATATTCCAGTAGAGACAAAACAAAAGACCTGGCGTGAGTGGTGTGACTATATGACATGTTATCAGTCGAGAAAGACAGTGGGTGAGAGCAAGGAATTCGATCTGATTTCTTTTCTTTGTTTAGTATGGACAAAACTCAAGTCTGGTCTTTAATGCTACAATCAAAGCAAATAATTTCTTGCCATCATCTGTTCATATCATTATTTTACAATTTGTTAAAAATAAGTTTCAATTCTTGTGACATAAAAAATCACTTTATTATAAAAGAATAAGTATACTACTTTAGTAGCCATATTTAATTAGCTTTCAATTTTAGTTTTAAAATTGCAGAACTACGCTTTTTACTTTGTGGTACTTCCACAAATTCTTAATCCCAATAAGCCATTTTATAAAAATTTGTGGATTAATCAAACATGCCAAAGATTGTTCTACTATTTCAACTTCTATCCATTTTTCAATCATAAATCTAAAGTGTAATAATAATACAGTAAACATTATTTGGACAGCCATACATACAAATATAAACTAGCACGTCTCACTATTTGGACAGCCATACATACACATATAAACTAGCACGTCTCACTATTTGGACAGTCATCCATACACATATAAACTAGCACGTCTCACTATTTGGACAGCCATACATACAAATATAAACTAGCACGTCTCACTATTTGGACAGCCATACATACAAATATAAACTAGCACGTCTCACTATTTGGACAGCCATACATACAAATATAAACTAGCACGTCTCACTATTTGGACAGCCATACATACACATATAAACTAGCACGTCTCACTATTTGGACAGCCATACATACACATATAAACTAGCACGTCTCACTATTTGGACAGTCATCCATACACATATAAACTAGCACGTCTCACTATTTGGACAGCCATACATACACATATAAACTAGCACGTCTCACTATTTGGACAGCCATACATACAAATATAAACTAGCACGTCTCACTATTTGGACAGCCATACATACAAATATAAACTAGCACGTCTCACTATTTGGACAGCCATACATACAAATATAAACTAGCACGTCTCACTATTTGGACAGCCATACATACAAATATAAACTAGCACGTCTCACTATTTGGACAGCCATCCATACAAATATAAACTAGCACGTCTCACTATTTGGACAGCCATACATACAAATATAAACTAGCACGTCTCACTATTTGGACAGCCATACATACAAATATAAACTAGCACGTCTCACTATTTGGACAGCCATACATACAAATATAAACTAGCACGTCTCACTATTTGGACAGCCATACATACAAATATAAACTAGCACGTCTCACTATTTGGACAGCCATCCATACACATATAAACTAGCACGTCTCACTATTTGGACAGCCATACATACAAATATAAACTAGCACGTCTCACTATTTGGACAGCCATCCATACACATATAAACTAGCACGTTTCACTATTTGGACAGCCATACATACAAATATAAACTAGCACGTCTCACTATTTGGACAGCCATCCATACACATATAAACTAGCACGTTTCACTATTTGGACAGCCATACATACAAATATAAACTAGCACGTCTCACTATTTGGACAGCCATCCATACACATATAAACTAGCACGTCTCACTATTTGGACAGCCATCCATACACATATAAACTAGCACGTTTCACTATTTGGACAGCCATACATACACATATAAACTAGCACGTTTCATTATTTGGACAGCCATACATACACATATAAACTAGCACGTCTCACTATTTGGACAGCCATCCATACACATATAAACTAGCACGTTTCACTATTTGGACAGCCATACATACACATATAAACTAGCACGTTTCACTATTTGGACAGCCATCCATACACATATAAACTAGCACGTCTCACTATTTGGACAGCCATCCATACACATATAAACTAGCACGTCTCACTATTTGGACAGCCATCCATACACATATAAACTAGCACGTCTCACTATTTGGACAGCCATCCATACACATATAAACTAGCACGTCTCACTATTTGGACATTCATCCATACACATATAAACTAGCACGTCTCACTATTTGGACAGCCATCCATACACATATAAACTAGCACGTCTCACTATTTGGACAGCCATCCATACACATATAAACTAGCACGTCTCACTATTTGGACAGCCATCCATACACATATAAACTAGCACGTCTCACTATTTGGACAGCCATCCATACACATATAAACTAGCATGTCTCACTATTTGGACAGCCATCCATACACATATAAACTAGCACGTCTCACTATTTGGACAGCCATCCATACACATATAAACTAGCATGTCTCACTATTTGGACAGCCATCCATACACATATAAACTAGCACGTCTCACTATTTGGACTGCTATCCATACACATATAAACTAGCATGTCTCACTATTTGGACAGCTATCCATACACATATAAACTAGCACGTCTCACTATTCTGATGATATAAAAATATTGCAATATATATTATGTAAAATATAAATAGTAAAGTCTATATAAATAATACAATAATGGATTTGTGATAAATAGAAATAAGATATGTAAAATAATGTACTAAAGGAGATATGTTATAAGCTCCTAATATTTGTAAACTTAAGTTTTCTCAACTTTATTAATAACCATACACCCAACTTAGCTTGTATTAACAAGAACTTAATTAAGGTCATTAAAAACCCTCATTTACTAATGAATACACTTTAAACTAAACAAAGTGTTTGATACTGCTTTGTGTACATTTTTTTCTTATTTTAATAATATTAGTTTATTTTATATAATATTACTTCAGAGCCTTTTGATTAAAACCAAACATTATTTATAATAATAATTAAAATATGTTACATTTGTATAAATATTTTTTAAACCATTTTTAGAGATTTCGTTCAGTTGGGATCTTGGCAAACAAGTCTTCAAACATTAATTAGGTTGCTCATTAATAAACATGACAGGGAGTGATGAGTTTTTAAATTACAGCAATAACTGGATTAAAAATTCACAAGAAAGTAGCGTTCTTCTCTTCTACTACAAAAACAATCGCTTAGCGTGTATTTACTCAAAACCCTACTTGAAGATAGAAATATTGATGTAGTAAGAGGCTTTAGAATACAATTTAAGAATGATAGGATTGAATATAGTTAATTATAGTAATTTAGTCATAAGATACATTCTTCAAGACAGGAACAAGATTTCAATATAAAGTTCGATTAAAATGTTATTCAATATTATACATTTACTTTGGTGCTAAATTGAAACATAGAAAATTTTTGACGAAACAGATTATGAAAATTAAAAAAAATATAAAGCTAAGAAAAACCATAAATAAAAGGTAAATCGAAGTTAAATTAATTTAAATATTTGTAGCAATCAAATACTTAAACTAAATATAATAAAACACAGAAATTATTCCATATATTATTTCAACAATTCAATATGAAGTTTCAAAATATTAAATTCGTATTCAAATCATAATTTTCTTTTTATGTTCATAATATTTTGAACTATAAGTCAATCTAAATTAAATTTAAAATTGAATTATGTGGAGTACATAAAAATTAAATTCTTATTCTTTGATTTGAGATACAGACACAACTTAGTGTGTATTTTAAGATAAATATTTAGGATTACATGAGTGTACGATGACTGTGGATGACATGTGTAGTCTGGTTACAAACTGAGTTCAACTTAAGATCAGAAAGGGCAATTTATTAATGGCCCAATAGGCAGGACAACTAAGGGACCTACAGCTTTACGTGGAATCTGAATCACATAATATTGGTCTAATTTTCAGCTAATTGACAAGCCTGATACTCAGTTATCTTCCCCACACAACATCAGGACACTGACTACCATTCAATTTGGAAACCCCAGATTTCTCTAGTAGTGTTCACGTCGATGGCAACCATTGAGCGGAAGCTGTGTCGATATTAAGAGGTTCTAACCTATCGCCTTCAATATCTACAACACTTTGCCCCTAAGTAGCTGGGTTACACTACTGCACCACTAGTGCTCATTGTTATTACATTATGTAGATAGGGTGTATTTGATGTGTGTTTTATAATTTCAAGTTTTACTAATTTTATTTTATTTTAAATAAGTGTAATACACTACTTAATTATTTGTAGTGACACAAATAATAGTAATTTTTATTTCCTTCTTTTATATTTTGCCATTTTTAATTAATTAAAGTACAACATTTTGTTTATTTTTCACATTTAAGAAAATGAAAATTTTCAATTTTTTTTTATTTTATCAGCATAAAGTTTTAGCAAAAGAGATTAATTCCGTTTAAGTTGCAAGTATTCCGTTGAAAAAAATGCAGTGAACATAGTTGAGTTTCAAATAATAGTGGATATATTAATAACGATTATTAGGTATCACCATGCTTAATTTAGGTGGTAAATGAACTGTTCTACACAGTCAAGGTAGGGAAATAGTTTTCAATGTATATAATTATTTTTGTAATATTCAAGAAGGAAATAAATTAAAGTCAGTAATAATAGATAAAGTTGTTGAAGCCACTAAAGTTTCCAGGCGATCAGTAAAAAGAATTCTAAAAGAAAGTCAACCGATGTAAAAATTATTCCACCAGCATTTTTTACGCCTAAAAAAATTTGAATAGGAAAAAGCCAGTGTGATCTAGAATCGTTCGATTTGGATGCCTTGTGACGTTTGATAAATAATTTATCACATAACGCATAAATCATGTGTAAATGTAACAAAAATAATGATTTAAATTGAAAATTCAAATATTAGTTTTAAGGGAAATGCAAGGTCTCTACGGCGAATTGTGCATAAAATGGGATTTAAATGGAAGACAACTTAAAATAACAGAAAAATACTTGTGGAACGATATGATATCAAACTCTTAAGATTAAAATATCTACGACAAGTTACCCAATATAGAGCAGGAGGTAGACCGATAATTTTTACAGATGAAACTTACATTCATAGCACACACACGAAGCAACAGTCCTGGATAGATTCTCATAATTGTAATTTAGGTCTTAAAAACCAGTATCAAAGGGATCCAGATTAATTATTATCTATGAAGGTTGGAATAAAGGATTTATTCAAAATGGTTTATTGATGTGGAAATCTGGCTTAAAAACCGGTGACTACCATGACGAGATGAACAGCGAGAACTACAAGAAATGGCTAAAGGCAAAGCTTATCCCCAACCTACATCCCAGATCAGTTCTTGTATTGGATAATGCATCGTACCATAATACAGTAAGTGTTAGACAGCCTACAAGCAATACTGTTAAATCAGAAATGATTAATTGGTTAAATGAACGGAACATCAACTTTGACTCTAAATTAACAAAATCAGAACTTTATGAAATTATAAGAGTTCGAAAGGGAGAAGAGAAGCAATACAAAGTTGACGATCTATTGGCAGAACATGGCCACATTGTTTTGCGTTTGCCCCCATATCACCCGGAACTTAAATCAATTGAAAAAATATGGGCTGCCGTGGAGTTAAAAGTAGCTGAGAAAAATACTAGATTCAAAATTAATGAAATTATTCACCAAGTCACTGAGGCCTTCAGTGACATTTCTGAGGAACAGTGGGCCAAAGTATGTCGCCACGTTACAGATCAGGAGAAAAAATACATTGAAGAAGGGCATATGTGGGAAATTGGCATGGAACAGTTCATCATAAGACTTCATAATGACACATCTTCTGATTCAGAGGAAGACGACGATGTCGATTGTGGAGTTAGTGAGCTCCTGCAGAGTAACTGTAAGCAATTTAAAGAAACATTTTTTTCCTATAAACTATTTATTAGTAGGCCTAGTTTAGGTAATTTTGTTTATAAAATAACAGTGAAATATTAAAACTATGTAAACAATTATCATGCGGCACATCGAAAGAGAAAACATAAAAATACTTCATAATTTTTTACAGTCAGCGGTTTTTCGTTCATGATTTTTTTAAATTTAAAACGTAAGATAAATATTTCTCAAACGATTTCACATAAAGCATTTCAAATAATTAGCCATTTACGTAATATTAGCTTTAGTAAGTAAGCAAATCTTAAGACCTGAGGCATTTATGGTTCCTGAGATATTATTTTTTTTATAAAAATTACTGTACTAACATACAGAGATACGGTTGAGGAAACAAGATAGACCATACTGTTTAGTAAAAAGTTTTGTTTATTTTCATGTCTTGAACAAAATCCGAATGTTTGGCTACAGAATTTCCAAACTTCCTGTATATGCATACTGCACTGTACGCGGCTAATGTTTTTAGGACAGTCCGCGGCCGAGCGAACACAAAAGGCTAGTAGTATTCCGGCCGGGTTGTTCGCCTTTCGGGGCACCTCTTGCTCTACAGGGTGTTTGTTTTAAAACGCAATCCTATTTACAAGTACAGAAAATGAAGGTTTAAGATAATTACAAGCTCATAGGTTGGTAGCCCTGGTTCTTCTTATTCCTTGGCTATCAGCTGATTTACATTGTGGGATTGTTGTTCACTTTATTTGGGTTTCTTGCAATGTTATTAAGTTGAGGTTAGGAAGATGGTTTTGAGCAAACTTTGAAAATCGTATCCAAAAATGTACTAAAGAGGTCACAACGTTGTGTATACGCTGATTCTGGTTTATTTGAATACGAAACCTAAACAACAATGCCATTAAAATCATGTAAATAGTAGTAATAAATGTTAATAATACGAGTATTAAATGTGTTTAGATATATGTTTTGATTGTCATTTTTCTTTCTAATCATAGGTTGCATTTGAAAAGAAACACCTGTATTACTTATATTTTACAGTACAAGTGAACATCATACAACACAAATACATTACAAACTAACGTCACGCAACACAATTACATTAAAAGTGAACGTCACACAACAAAAATACATTACAAGTGAACGTCTCACAACACAATTACATTACAAGTGAACGTCACACAACAAAAATACATTACAAGTGAACGCCACACAACACAATTACATTACAAGTGAACGTCACGCAACAAAAATACATTAAAAGTGAACATCACGCAACACAATTACATTACAAGTGAACGTCACATCACAAAAATACATTACAAGTGACCGTAACACAACATAAATATATTACAAGTGAACGTCACACAACACAAATACATTAGAAGTGAACGTCACACAACACAAATATATTACAAGTGAACGTCACACAACATAAATATATTACAATAAAAGTACAAAATACAAACCAGAGGGAAGGTCTGAGGAAGGTAAGCGTGGTTCACCGAAATCGATCACCGTAATATTTGTGCACTTGTATTGTAATATATTTGTGTTGTGTGGCGTTCACTTGTAATGTACTTTTGTTGTGTGACGTTCTCTTGTAATGTAGTTGTATTTTGTGACATTCATTTATAATGTATTTGTGTTGCGTGACGTTGACTTGTAATGTATTTGTACCAACACGTATTATACTAATTAAAAAAATATTTAATTTTAAATACCAACGAGTTCTATGTTTGATATTTGTTTTATTAAGATAGATTAATCCTTCCCATAAGAAATCGTATTCAGAAATTACAAACTAAAAAAAATTACTTACAATCAACTATTAGTTGAAGCAGAATACACCGGTTCTTTGACGTGCACTGTGGAGTGACAAGCTTATGGAAGGGTAGTTGCTTGTTAAAATCGTTTATTTTTCTTTGTAACTTTGTTAACTTTGGTTTGTAAAATACCTGTCATCCGTCATAAACAACAATTATATATCATTTCCTTGATCATGTAAGACATGACGACCGCTGACCAGCTCACTTGCAGGGTGGGCGTCTCTTTCACCTCGCCAGGTGCATAAACAAGACCTGGTGCCCAGGTGAATGCGCACATTGTCCAAACAAAACCTAAATGCAGTCTATTGCACTTGGCAAATCTCCGCGAATATATTTGCGTCCGTTTTTCTTGCGTGTAGTTACCGATAAGAGTAATATTGATGTTAACACCCAACAAACACTTTAACAATTCTTGGATGGTACAATTTTTATAGAAGTTTTATAATGTTGTTACTCGGGTGACGGTGATGCCTTGCCCACCCACTCAGACCGTACGGTGGTATTGACCCACCCACCCACCTATACACGTACGGTGGTACGAGATGGCATCAAGAGGTAAGTGAAAACTACCTTTATCTTGTGATGCGGAGTTTTTTGTTTATGTGTACAATTTAACCAAATTTACAACATTATACAAATTTTGGTTTACGGGTTAATGTTTATACATGTTGGCAGTGCATTTAAGGTGTAATAGTAGGAGATTAGGGAAGCACAATATAATAAGTTCTTATTTAAATTCGAATAGTCGATTAGGTAAGCCTACAGGAAACTGTGCAATGCCCTAAAAAAAGTTTCTGCCGGCGCCCAAGATGGCAAAATAACAATACTGATATTAAATCTGCACTAGTATACCATTCACCCAAAGACGTACAAATCACTCATGAACCATAACCACCGCAACCCCCACCCACACCTACAGGCCTCATCGAAGTAGGTCCAACCTTCACAATAAAATTATAAGAGTTTTTAAGTTTTTCGTTAGAACACTGTTTTTTACTGTTTTGAAGGTTATTTTTTTAATAGTTCAGTGTTATTATAATTAACATAATATTATCTAAGTCTAAGTATAATAAATGCTAAATAGTTACTATCTATTTACCATGTTAAATAGCAATAAGAAATTATTTGATTTGCCAGTGTGATAAATTGTTAAATTCGACTGTTCTTCGTTGGACAAAGAGTCTTCATTATAATCCGAACGATTTGAGAGAAAACGAGGTGCTCTAAGGTCGTGCTGGCCATTAGCCAAAAATGTTAATAGGCTCATTTTTGGCAAAGGAGAAAGTGTGTTGTGCAAAACCTTCATCCAGCTAAGGAGCTGTGGGCCCAGAGAAGGCTCTCGCAAGTATCTACTGACGGATTCAAAAAGCAATGAGAATTTGAACATCTGCTACAAAGTAAACACTCAAATTGGGCTTATTTAATACTACGTAATATCATATAACTTCCATATTTTTTTGAAGGCTTTAAGAATTTTTTATAGTAGGTGGAATCAAAAAAAAAACTAAATTTTAGCAATATTGGATTAAAGCTTAACTTAAAAAATGTCTGAACTTTGAAGTGAACTTCTTAACTTTTCTGATAATCACAAGACTTTCTTATCGCACTTACCATTTTATTATAATCTTACTTTGTTTTTCAATCTGGCTTTTTGAACCGTTTTGGAAGTTGGTAGGATCAGCCCTTTTTAAGATTGCAAGGGTTTACAAGAATTACAACAAATGATTTTGCAAAAAAGTAAAAACTCTATAATTTGTACAGACTACACAAAACAACTTTGGTCACATGTGGTTAAAGTTTCACTAACGTATCTTAAGTGGTTTTTATTTTAGAAATTTGTTAAGTTGTGATTTACCCCAATATTGCTAAAATTTTGTGCTTTTTGTATTCTACCTGATATATTCGTAAAGTCTTCAAAAAAAGACGTAAGTTATATGATATTACGTAGAATTAAACATGCTGAATTTTAGTGTACAACAAAATGAAATCGGATGAGTATTTATTTTGTAGCAGAGGTTCAAACTCAAGTGCATTGATTTTTGAATCCGACAGTAGGTGAATCCGAAACCAGCTGATATAACCATACAATTTACGCCCCAGCAAAACTCTCAACTCTACAAATATATTTGGATATGTATGCCCTAAACATATTTAAGAAAACATTTCTTTCGTTGGCTTCCGTTAGGTTTACTTTTTTAGTAAACAAGTATTAAATAATTAATAAATACTTCTTTTTACGTATTATGTTTAAAATGGTTCTAGGTTCTATGGAACAGTTTATGGTAACTGTATATATTAGAATTTTTATCTGATAGGTAGCCATCCCAAAGCATATATAGCAATATTGAGAATTTTTTATAACGTATTAAGAATTTTTCGATCCATAATAATTGTTCGCCTGCAAAAACAAAGTAGACATATTGTTGGATCTAATTTGATGTGTGTATTGTATTACTCTGTTCTTTGAAGCTAACATATTGTTTCTTCTATAGGTTTTCTTTTGATAGAAGTTCTTTTGATAGAAGAAGTTTCTTTTGATAGCTAAGCCATGTGTGTTATATTGGTAAATAATAATACTTAATAAATAATTTGTGAGAGTTGGTTAAAAACTGAGGAATAAATCAAATAAAAATCTTTATTTGTACATAGTACGATTTCTGTGCAGTATATAGTGCTAGTTAAATAATAAAATAAAAACACAACCCAACAAATTTAGTCAATAAAAAGTTAATCATTTTTTCAAAGCTTAAAAGGAAATTTGTATGAAGTAATTTTTTTAAAGTTTAGTTCTAAAATTGACAAAGTTTATATAGTTGTTCATGTTGGCTGCCTTTGTATTAAACAATTTAGCGTCCATAAACTATGTTAGTTTTTTTTTTTTAATGATGTTAATCAATGATTTGGCAATAATATTTTATTTTTACCCTCGAGATGTAATTATGAATGTAACTCTGTGTTTTAAAGTTATTGCAGTGTTATCTAAAATACATTATGCTGTCCGAAATATTGATCCAAACACAGTGCAAATATCAAGCTAGGTGAAGCTTATTAAATTGTTTTTAAATTTATATTTCTTGCCACTGATGTAAAATATATGTGCTTACTGCCTACAGTAGTAAGAAAATTAAACAAGTTTATGTTAAAAAGAATTTTTGAAAAAAGGAAATTTAAAATAATAAGAATTGAACGTACAGTAGCTCTCTAAATATTCAGTCTTCATACGATATGACACTTCAGAAAACTGTAGGATAACCCGAAAATATGTTTATTGAATAAACAAATATAAACAAAAAATAATTAAAGAATTTAATAATGGAGTTTAATCTGGATAATTCAAATAAATTATCAATGCTTTGAAATAAAACCATTAAGGGTGTCATTAATCCTTCTTTAATCCTTTCTTCATTAATTAGCCTTGCTTGAGTTCAGAGTGGTGCGCTAGAGATCGGCCAAGATCGGAAATGTTCGGCCTGTCTTCCACTACTGGCCGAACTTCATGTAAACCAGCTGTTCTTATTAGTTCGCTTCGCTCAGTCGCTTCGAATTCGTGCTTATCGCCTCTACCGAGTATCTGAGTGCGTGTTTTGATTGTTGCATTGTTTATTTTGTGTTGTGTGTTGTTAGTGTTTCAGTGAATGTATTTATTTGTGTGTCGTTTTTTAAAGTTGTTGCTATGGTTTTTGTAGCGTGTTTATTTTGAGGTGAATTAGTGTTTACAAGATTATTTTGTGCTTGGTTTTTCCTGTTTATTATTTATAGTCATTATTGCGTTGTTTAGATTTGAAAAAATATCAAGAAATGTTAGTAGCCTAAATTGATGAATTCATATTTTTACAGTAACCAATAATTGGTATTTCAGTTGCTAAAATTGTATGAAAATTGTTTATGTGCTCGCTTATAGGGATTATAAAAAATTGAAAATAATTGTCTTTAGCGTAATTTTTAAACAGTTTTTTATTTATGGCAAATAGTTTACGAATATGAAGAATGAACTCCTAACAATGTATTACATAATTAAAACCAATTAATTGTTTATTTCTGAAAGTCAAGACAATGAAAATGATTTGAGGTTATGGATGATGCCACCTCAGTTCTTTCAGAGAACTTATTTTATACAATTAATCCTTAAATTTCCAGTTTTGTTGTTCATAACTTTGGTCTCTTTCTATACTATTTAAATACAATTGGAAGTTATATCTATATATAATATTATATATATATATATATATATATATATATACTTAAATGAATATTATATATATGAAATTTTATTATTTCATGTGGGCTACGGCTAATTTGAAGGTGACAATTTCTCAAATTATTTAAATTGATAAAGAATATGTATTTATTAAGTGTCTAGTTTTCAGTTTCACAAAATTTGAAAACTTTGTCTGAAATGAGTCAAGAATTTAGTATATATTGACGAGACATGCCATAATTCTGCGTAAATTACATTTTTTAACAACATTTTGGGAAAAAACAATTCCTCAATTTTATGTATTTTTGACATACTTCCATTAATTTAAATGATTTTCTTAGAATATATATTTTAAATTTGATGTGATTTTTCACATTGAATACGAAATTTGAATACTATTTTGGCCTAAGACAATTATATCTCGTGGAAAGTGTTTTTATGGGTGAAAATCGTAGTTTTCAGAAAACCAATTATATATTTCGTGTTTTGCTTAAAAAATCATTAAATGAAAAAAATAACCGTCACTTGAATAAATAGAACGAATAGGCCTAGTATGTCAAGATAGGATCTGTTTTAACAAGATTTTGGTTGGAGTTGAACCCTTCAATGTACTTAACTATAAAGTAAAGCAATAATTAATTATTGTCGAGCATTTTACTCTATTATGATTGACAATTACTAAACGCCAAACAAGTTTGTTTTCAGCGTCTTGTTAGATTTTGAAATTTGATATAATTTCAAGAAATTTAACTGGTACTTTATCTATCGGAGATCACACATCAAAAATTGAAGAATATTCTTACATTTTTTACTGCTAAGAACAACGTTCTCGGAACGTCCATGACTCATTTTATAAATAAAGAAAGAGAAAGTGAAGTGATGACTTAACCAATACTTGTTAATGAGGTGTTTTCTGACCTTGGAGATTAATTACTCCTTATTGTGTAATCGGTGTGATTTTTACAACCTAATGTGGAGGATTAAACATTTATTAAATATTTTGACATTTTCCGTTAATTAACTACCACTACTTTGGTTATGTTATGTTACCTTTGTTTAGTTTTTGTAAGGTTATGTCAGGTTTAGTAAGGTTATGTTAGGTTTGGTAAGGTTATGTTCGGTATGGTAAGGTTATGTCAGGTTTGGTAAGGTTATGTCAGGTTTGGTAAGGTTGTGTTAGGTTTGGTTAGGTTTGTTTGGGTTATGTTAGGTTTAGTTGTGTTATGTTTGGTTTGATTAGTTTAGGTTAACCAAAGTTAGGGTTCTGGTAGTGAATTAACAGAAATGATCCAAATATTTATTTGAACTCTGTAGTGTTTTTTAACTACAAGCATTACATTTTTAAAACCAAAGAACATGTTTGAATAACTTTTAGTATACTGATTTACTAAAATTGACATTGGTTGCCTGGCCAATCGTCTGAAGAAAATAAATACAAATCATTTTTATTATTTGTAATTGCTTCTAATTTCATGACGACGAAAGTAGTTCTACGATGTCGCGAAAAATAACTGTCGTAATCCAAAACACAATTAAGATTTCTGTTTCATTGTACAAAATTACATCGAAATAAAAAAAATATGGGAAAATTACGCTAAATAACAGTATTAAAACAAAAAACAATATTTAGCTAAACTTATATTTTCGGCTTTTTATTACAAAACGAATGTTTCGCGTAATAAACACTACTCAGAATATAAAAATCTGATTCTTTCCACTGCTGATACAAATATCAATATTTTTAAGCATTTAGAAATTGCATAAGTAGGCCACCCTAATATTTTATAGTAGGCTTACTGACATTTCCGAAGTCAATAGTTAAACTAACAAGATAAATTTTGTTTCCTGTCAGTGATAAAGAAATATATTCTTCAACATTTATTGCTTCATATATTTCATATTATAAGTGAAAAACAACATCAAAGTTTAAAGAGTTGTCAATAAAATCAATTTCACTCTCTTGTAATATCATCATTACGATAGATCTTTTTAAATTTTAACAAACTCTCAAACTTATCCATGTACAATTTTTTTATATTTAAAAAAAATGTTCATACAAACATCTGTTAATATACCTATTCTAAATTTTTTTAGTTTAAAGCACTAGAAAAGGAATGTGTTGTTCTAGTTACGTGTTTTTAAATATCTTTATAACCTCAATTTCAATGTATCAACTGGTAACGATTTTACGACATCGAAATATAATATCGATTGCTTAAATGTTGTGAAGTGTTGTCCTTGAACTAATAATATAGAATATATTACAAAGCAACTAAACATAACGATACAATTGCGTTCTTTCATATGTAACATATCTAAAAAATACGTTAAGTGAGATTGAACTATACTAAAGGACGCGTTAAAACACGAGTAAACTAACCCATCCTAGGTTGCTGTCACATAACCTAAAAGATCTGTTGTTGTTATAGATCTTTTAAACGATGGATATAGAACGAACATAAAGGCTACATGGTTCAAGAGTATCGGTTATGTAGCAAACAGTGTCATTTGGACAGTGTTTCAGCCCCCCGAGGGTATTAGGGGAGCAGTAATTTTGTATTTACTTGTCCAACAAAATGTGTTTTAAGGCGCCAATTTAATTATTGGTTGCTTTTAGAGTGCAGTACTCTCCCTCGACAATTTAATATACTGTGTAGTATCGATTCAATATATCCATGAAAGATTTGAAACCGATTATTTAATTACTCTATTAACATGTTACTAATTAAGTAAAATAAATTTAAAGAATATTTAATATTGGCATATATAAATTATAATTTCACGAAGAAAATAATAACCTAATATTTTATTATCTAATAACTAATATACAAGTAAGTTTTGCTTACATTTACTCTTTCTCATAGTTTTATGTTGAATTATAGCGAAAATCTTTTCCCATATCAGATAAATTTGTTATTTTCGGCTTGAAATAATTCTATATAATCAACAAAATAAAAGTGATCAAAGTTCGTTAATCACTTATATTTTTAGAACAGATTTCCCGTTGGTATGAATCCTAAAACATTTATTGATAAATATTTAAACAGCTGATGTTTTATTAAATGCAAAATAGAACTTGTCGTAAATATATTGATAGTTGATTAAAAATATAAAAAAAGAAAAAGGAAATTGATATTTGGTTCCAATTTGTTGGGATCACGCTTATTCTACTGCAGTCCTAAATTATTTATTTAATATTTGTATCTTTTAATGAACACTAAAAAATGTTTAGAATAGCGTACTAGAGTCGTAAATTAAACGTAATAAATGAATTTAATATAACCAAAAATTGACATGCTTTAATATTCAATAACCTTTCAATAATATTCAACGACACTTTAAGAATAATCTAAATATATGACTTATAAATCCAATCTGTTGGAAAGGAGAATTTCGCAACACAAGTTGGTAAGTGCAATTTGTTAGCGGTCTGTTCGTAGACCGCTTCATCGGTCGTTAAAAGCGTTTCCACATAGGGCCCGGATGTGAGCGAACGTCTGCCGTACATGGGCTACTGGACAACATAACCTGTAGATGGGCAGAGCGGCACTCTTATAATGTTGCGATATTGGTTGCTATGGGAACGGCTAGCTCTACCCGACTGACCTTGAAATGTGGTCTCGCTCGATCTCTTGTTAATACTGCTCTCTTCCTAAAATAATATAAAAAAGTGAAACTAGTATTGTCAGTGGTCACTCTTAAAAAAAGTAGTTATTTTTTTAATCATTCTATGCGTTTTATTTATTAATTTTTTATTTATTCTTAATACGGTGCTTGACAAGATACTGCGAATATGGAGCGAATGTAGTCGTTGTTACAAACTAAAACCAAGCATTCCTTAGAAATTGTCATTAATTAAAAGCCCAATGACAAATGAATCAGCTGGTTCCTTTCTGGGATCGAACTGAGAACCTTTAGTTCGTGAATCTGGCTTTGAACAAGTCCGCTACCGATTTTCTGACTTCTCTCAACCGTAAGGTAACTGGCTTCCAAAGCCTGTTCGAATTTTATCTTTAAAAATGCAAAAAAAATTTATTTCCTTGAATACCATCCAGTATATCCGTATTTTAATACTTAGTAAAATTATTTATTTTTTTCATCATACATTTTACTGATTCACTAGACTTACTAAGAGTTCGCTTCCCTAGTTCGTGTTTCTCTATTTTCTCTAGTTCCCATTTTTAGTTTCACTGTTAATAATAGATATCGTAAAGAAATGTTCTTTACATTCAAGCCAGTTGATTTGATCCTATTATCACATTTAATAAGTTTATTCTAAAGAAAGTAGTTCATTTGATGCAAGAATATGTCTGAAACTAGTATCATATTAATTTTGTATATTGTAAACAAAGTATCTATATAAAAAGGGATTTAGTTCTGGTCCCATAATGGTATTCGAATATGTGGATCCGATACCATTATCATATTTACGAATGACTGTAAATAAACTTCTTTATACGTAAGAATTAACATCTGAAAAGTTTATTCTGCAAATTAAAAAATAAAAACTAGAGACTCTTCGAACCACAGTGAAAAAAGAAACAGACGTCACTTTGCTATGGCCACAAAGAGTCCCATAGTTAGAGATATACTAACACTAATGTTCATCTTTATAAATATTTACTTACTACGTTTGTTATTGGGGATTTGTAAGGGAGTAGGAGAGGAGCTGGCAACGCTACTGCCATCTGTCCGGCGAACTAGAGAACTAACAACTTGTCACCCGTTCAGCGCACTATTGGATGAGATTTTGTTTCCTTCTTCCCTATGCCTAAACACAACCACATACTCGGCCTTTAAAAAGGTTTTATTTGCTTTATAAATTGTGTAAAAATTATATTACTTCCGCAGTTACATATACCAAAGTAATAAAGTTTGTGTATATTTGTCAATGTAATATACATGCAACTAATTACGCAGGGTCTGATATAGGCTGTGACCGTCCACATACGTTAAAGGAAACATTGAAAAAGAAGTTGTAAAAACGTTATATTAAACATGTATTTACATATAGGCCGCTTATAAACTGACCTATTGAATGTACTGGTGCAAGACAAATGCATTGAGTGGTGGAAGTGAGATAGAGAACTACTCTTCCCCCACTGTGTAATTCCATTTACAAATTATCATAGTAACCAGAAATATGGAAGGTCACCAGCTGGTGGAGTATTAGCAATCCCCGCCCACTACGTAATTAGTAGCATTTATCATTGGTTGATTGGATTAACACTAACGTACCCATCTTTGAAAGATTAAATCATTATTTACTATTTAATTGACAATTAATAATAAAAATAACTCAATACATAATAATGGAAACAATAAATAGTAATTAAACAAACTTGTGCATTTCATTACATTTATGTTTTTCAACTAAACATTGTTGTGGCAGTTAAATACTTGAAGGCGGAAGTTACTCACGCCCGTGATGTGTACGGCAGCTCAGCGGTGGTCAGAGGACTCTCCACTGCTGAAACCCCTACTTGCGCTAGATATAATACCAATACGCAGGTCACTTACTGTCCAGCCTAATCATAATAATACATGATTGTAAATTTATGCGTTAGTAAAGTGTATTTCAAGATTGCCGAATTGATACAATAAGATTCAATACAAAATTGACAGCACTTAAAAACTTGATAACGTAAAGACCATCGAAACATTTATCAAACATTGTTGAGGCAGATGTCTTCAGAGCATGTTACGAGATGGAATGCGTATCGACTTAATTAAAACCTTATCCTATCCGAGAGAAGATTAAATCGTTCGAAACTGTGAGCCAAGAATGTGCCGAGGCTAAGAGTAATCCTATTGAGCGAAGCGAAGCGAATTATAGACCTAATTGGACGTTACGTCTATTACGAGCATGTCTTAATTTAAGTCTAAAAATGCATGCTTAATGGAATGAACATAAATATAATGTAAAATTACATGAACATTATGTTAATTTCTTAAATATAATTGTAAATATAAATATAAAAGTAAATATATAGGACTAGAGCATCACAATTATGTTAACGATTCGTGTTTAGTATTTTAGTTAAGAAAAATTGTTTTACTATTATTTCCAAATTGAGTTACATACAGTTTATGTATTATTGCTGTTAGGTCAACTATTGTTAATTTCAGCTACAGCATTTAATTATAATACAAAGAGTTTGTTTTTGTCGTGTGATTTTATTTGTTATAATTTTTCTACAGCCTTGAATACTATCTGTTTCTGGTGTTTCCTATTTTCAAAGAATTGTGTTGTGACCAATTAAAAGATAACTTTATCTAGTAATTGGAGGCAATTAAGAACTTCAACAGTCTGCAATGTTGTTATTTAGGCATACAATTGTGCCAGAGCGAACGCTCTCTGTAGACTGTAAAGTATCAAACATCACAAAGCCCACGTATATTTAGCACTAATTAGGCAAAGGTTTGGTATTGTTCTGGAGCGGCATTCAGCATGCAAATTGAAATGCGGTATCATATATTTCAAGCTCGTAGATTATAGTGGTAAAGTTATTCTGTGGAATAAAATAAAATAGCAGAATATATCAAATAAATATCACGTACACACTTGTATACCTCCTCCACTCACTGGAGAACAATAGGCCCATTTTAGTTTTAATATCTATATATATACTGATACTTTGATATCTCTCAAATATATAGTTATTTCACACTTACGAGTTTCAATTGACGATTAACAGACAGTCACGATAAGAGTTTTTAAGAGACAGAAGCGTACTAAGAGTTGGCGTTGTTAAATGCGACAACATAACCTAAACAGACGGTCGCGTGATCTGTGACAGATACGTACTAAGAAATGGCTTTGTGAAATACGATAACATAACCTAAACAGACGGTCACGTGATCTGTGACAGATACGTACTAAGAATTGGCTTTCTAAAATACGATAACTTAACCTAAACAGACGGTCACGTGATCTGTGACAGATACGTACTAAGAATTGGCTTTCTAAAATACGATAACATAACCTAAACAGACGGTCACGTGATCTGTGACAGATACGTACTAAGAATTGGCTTTCTAAAATACGATAACATAACCTAAACAGACGGTCACGTGATCTGTGACAGATACGTACTAAAAATTGGCTTTCTAAAATACGATAACATAACCTAAACAGACGGTCACGTAATCTGAGCCAAATACGTACTAAGAATTAGCTTTTTAAAATACGATAACATAATCTAAACACACATTCACGTGATCTGAGACATATAAGTACTAAGAATTGACTTTGTAAAATACGATAGCATAAACTAAACAGACGGTCACATAATCTGAGACAAATACGTACTAAGAATTTGCTTTTTACAATACGATGTCATAACCTTAAGAGACCGTCACGTGATCCTAGACTGAGACGTACAAAGAATGTTCATTTTACCATACGATGACATTGCCTTAACAACCAGTCACGTGATACAAACAATCTCGCCTACGACAACACTATTTGTGTATACAAGGACTCGTCAGGTGATGTCAAACAATCTTTTAATAAAGGGTGTCATTACCAAGAATTGTCCATGGACAGAATTACTGACTGGTTTGAAGGTTAACTAGAACATTGTTTGATACATAGTGAATTACTCAACGATTGTCAGTTCAAATTTGTTGTAAAGAGGTCTACCTTGGATCCTTCAGTTATATTCCAGGAATATTTGAGTTTTTCTCCAAAACATAACGTAACTTAATCTAACGTCTTAACTTAACGGAGCGTAATTTTATTTACATAACTTAACAAAACGTAACCTAATACTGTATTGCAAAAAAAAAAGCAATTCGAATAAATGTTTTTTCTCGCCTTTTGCACTTCTGAATAATAGTTAGAAGCTTGTAATCGTGTTTGTCCAAATATAAAATAATTTAAGATCGTTGATACAAAACCGAAAATATTCACTACTTCCACTCATACGTACAACAGTTAGACTGGTTGTATTTCCACTGTGCATATTCTACTAAAGGTATTCTACAACGATTGCAACTGCAGTAAAATATGTAATTTGTAGCATGAGCTATAAAAGTGCACAATCCGATTTATTTTTATCTTTAGAAAGAAACAAAATTAAAAATAACGAACATTTTATTAGTTTTTCTGTGGTTTCAAGACAAATTACACTTGATTTTCTAGTTTCATATTAATTTAATTTTAATTCAATTAATATTATATTTCAATAAATCAATAAAAAACCAGTTCCTATATCTGTCTTTTAATGAATTTCTCTTCACTTAAAATTATATTGTAAAGGGAACGATTGAAATACAATATTTATTTTATTGACATTAACTGAAGAAACAGTTTTTATTGCAAATAATAACCGTAACAAGCCTTGGTACTAAAGGCTAATTGTAAATTCTAAGGTCGGTAGCGTAGTTGGTTCAATCCCAGCTTCACGTGCTAAAGGTTCTCAGTTCGATCCCAATCAGAGTCAATACATTTTGAGAAGGATCAGCTGATAACCACCGGCTGTTCATTTGTCATTGGGCTATTAATTAATGACACTTTCTAAGGAATAGTCGGCCTTAGTTTGTAACAATGACTACATTCGCTCATCTACACTCATCACACTCATTCGAAATCCATATTCGCCCATATCTTGACGATCGGCGTCTTATGAATAAATAAATAACCTAAACTATTTCCATTTTTTAACATTAAACGAATAAACAACATTTAATAAGATGTGGCTATTAATATTATCGCAAATGAATGATTTTTTTAGTAGTTTTTTTAAATTACTATTTACTAATAAGCTATATATAGAATGGTCAGTATGTGCAATTCACTTTTATAGCAAGTGGAACCGTGACATCAGGATATTTTGATCATATGATTATATGGGTATGGAAACCATGGAGAAATTCGCGACCTTAGGCAGTCTGTACGAGCTGAAGCGTAAACGACGTCTGAGACTGGAAGAGTTGCAGCTTTCTAGAGAGGGGCTAAAGGAAGCCTTGAGCACCCCAAACCTGGTGGCTGTTGACGACAGGTCCTCCTCAAAGGGAAGGCCACATTCTGTAATTGCATGTGTTGGGGAGGCGACGAGATGTGCGATTGCTATCTGTTGTGAAGATGGAAATCCTGAGAAAGTATATTCTGGAAACAAATATAAAAAAATGCTTGGAAAGAAGGAGGATCGGAATCTCTGTTTTGGAATGGTAGAAAACAGGAGTGTCAGTATGCTGCATGAGAGAAAATGGGATGTGATTGAAGAAGCAGAAACTAGAACTACAAGGGTTGAAGGAGTAAGATTAAAGCCGACGATTAAAGATGTATACACACTAGATAAGGGGAAATTAATTTTGGGAAAAAGGAAGAAGATGGAAATTGTGCAAGAAACGTGGAAGAAAATTGAGGATGTTGATACGGATGTAAACAAATTGTTGATTCTGAATAAAGATGAAATTTTAAATTCGGTAGTTTCTGGGAAAGGCAGTTCAAAGGAAACAAAGACATCTAAATTCACTTGGAGAGTCAAACATGTAAAAGCAGGATTTAAATTGTATACAAAAAAGGATTCAAAAGGGAATTTGAATTGTGAAAAATGGACTGAGAGTTTGCAGCAAGAACTGATGAACAAAGATAAACACTCGAAGGATTGTGATTGTAAAGAGTCCAACAGTTACTTAAAGTCTTCAACAACCACCGTTGTCAAAGAACCTCCAGTGGATGAATCATCGGCTCCCTACATTGATCCCGAGCCTCCGGACAGGCTTCAATTACGAGGTTCTTTCAATTCGAAATACTTACCAAAGAAACAACCAAATAGAGTGAACTCGACCAAAGGTAGGTGTGAAAACCGGTTACTAACAACGCTTAGGCAAATTAGACCAAAGTCTCCGCAACAAAGTGAAATATCCCGGGGGTCATGGTTTAGGATGTGTTCAATGCGCCGCAAGACTCGCCCAGCGACTATGGAATGTGCCTCCAGACAAAGGAATCGACCTGGAAGCCCTCTGCCCTCCAGCGTCATCTACTGCTCCAGGATTCAATTGAGATCTTTCAATCACATCATGAATTCACTACAAGAAGGAGGACAGTCGTGTTCATGTAATAATTCGGTAAGTCAATGGACCCTTTGCATTCATTTTACAAAGATAATTTTGATAAATATTACATTAGATTTTAAATATATGGGCCTACTTATAAAAGTTAAAGGGTTAGATGTACCATACCTTTATGTAGAAACTGGATTTGTAACCTGTTCGTTCCTGAGTCGGGACATCACTCCGAGGCTTAGTATATTTCCATACTTACATTGGTAACATTCCCAAGAGATAAAAGAGTATGTATAAATGCTCCTATGAAATAAACAATTAACAAAAATGTATATCACACTTATGGCATAATCGAATACCAAAAAGTTACTAGACAGGCTTCCATGAGCTATTTGGAGAGCTAATTTTTACTTGTGGAAATTTGTTTTTAACCCTCAAATTGATTTAGATTGTTGTGACCCTGAAGGATTTGTTTTCTTAGTAATATATGTGTAAGAAATTAACTGAACAATGATAACGAAGGATCATTTAATAATCAGAACCACATAATTATTTATAAATCGTCGTTCAATGTTTAAGAAAACAACAGCAGTCCCAATTTTACGAATGTGTTTACTAGTACATTTGATATTAATTGTTAAAGAGTATAGACAAAGTTGTTTTGAAAAAAATAATGTAATCAACCTGCTGACCTGCTGTTTAAAAAAATGCATGTTCACTGTGCAGGCAGACGTAGAATTTAGTCGTGTATTCATAGGATCTATTGTGTTGCTGAGATTTAAGAATCATTTTTCTGAGAATTAGGAAAGTATAGCACACTTTTTTCAACTGAAATGACAGTTGATAGGATTTTGGATAATTATGTAGCTATTCTGGCCTAACGTTAATAATCACTAGTGAACTGGTTTAGGGTCTCGGATTCATTCAACATTTAATGCCTAATTGTTGGATGGTGCATGAAAGAGTTGTTCAGTGTCTTTTCTTATTCATCTGGAACCAGAAATTGCATGATATTTATTACCTTATGGAGTTTTATGTACAGTAGTAAAGGAACTCATTTGTAACAAAAAACACTACTATATATATATTCCGGTTTTTTGTTTTTTAGTAGAAAGCGTGCGTCCTTTCTGCCTAGTCAGATAATCATATTTGGATAGTAAGACCAAGGATCTAGATTTTCATGGAGTTTGGTTTTCATCCATAATGAAGCGTGATTGAAGTAGACTTTTTAATTTAGTTCAAACCCTATTTTATGTACTTATAAGTATAACTGATTTAAAAATAGAGAAATAAAATAAATTTCCAAAATTATGTCTGTAAACTGCACATTTCTCAAAAGTATCAGATTATTGTTAAGAAAACAGAAAGATGATATTGGAAAACATAAATAGCTTGTTGTCTTAGAACGCGAAAGCATTGTTTATTTGATGAAGGAAGTTCTGGAACTCTACGTTTTCGTTCAGGAGTTTGTTTAGCTTTTACAGAGGCAAGCTTACCGCTGTTTGTTTCCACTGAATTGTTTTTGTGTATACCATGCAGGAAAATTTGTCGATAATAAATATAGTAATTTAGACTGGTTGTTTAATTTATGTAGACTTGTTTTTGAATGTGTTATAGAAGCTATAAAGTAACCATGATAAAATATATTGAATTAGATTAAGTAAATATGAATACAAAACTGGGTATTATAATATGATTTAATCTTATTTTACGTAATACTTCTCTACCATACTTCATTATAACTATTAGTTATGTCAAGTGCTGTAGACATGCCCAAAGTCATAAATAGACTACACAGTTACGTGTAATATTAATTAAACCAGTATTTTCACAAAAATATTATCAATAATAAAGGTATATATCTGCCTCAGGAAAACTTAGGGAAATTACTTAGATATGGTCTAAAATGTTTGCATCAAACTATTCGTTGATAGTTTCCTTACTCGATTGCATTGAACTTTAGCGAATCTTCAAAGAACCCTATCTACAAAACTAAAATAACCTCTTCAGGTGTTAAAATTTAATATTGTGGTACAATTACGATAAATTAAACCTTGCCACAAACATACATTTTTTGTAATTTCAAAATGTCCTTCAAAAGGCGTTCACTCTCATTTATAAAAAAAAAAATTTTAGCCGAAATTAAAAATATACAAGTTAATTTAATACGTTATTTTACACATAATGGGTATTACATTTATAAATAGAATATACTGTACTATTCTACTCATTACTGTAGGGCCCTATTGTGAATTAAATTAGTATATTTCGTAACAAGAGTGGAAAGTGGGGTTTTGCATGTTCGAGACCATATGTTTGAAGTGCGAGACTTGTCGAGCACTTCAAATGGTCGAGAACATACAAAACACTTTCACTCGAGTTTTTAACAATACTTTTCACTACACTACGGAATAAAAACAGGTGTTGTTGACTGTGGAAAATTTTTGGTTGTAAACAATGTTACTTTCGGTAGTAAACAATAGACAGCTGTTGAAAATATGATGTTTCGCAGGTTGTAAACACATAACGAAAACAGCTAAACTCATAGTAGTGCAGTGAAAAATAACTTTCATTGCAAGACCTTCAAAACTACTTTATTCATGGTATAATTTTTTTCGCTCGAATGTGTATGTACATTCATACATTAAATTTTATATTGTAATGACAACACATGAAATGATCATTTTAATGAAAACAAAGAATAGGTTTTGTAGAAGAAAATTTAACAATTCCCAACAAACTTAAAAAGTATTTTTCTTATAACATTAGTACATATGTATAAATAAATACAGAACATAATTAAGGAGTCCAATATATTAATGATCAACGCCATTTTAATATGGTGTAAGCTATAAAATAATGTTACAATGTTATAATTTAGAAAAAAGACACATTTCAGTAGAGTTTATGAAGGTGTTTTCCTTGAAAGCACTTACACACTTGCAAATTGAACATTGAAACCTAACCATAATAAAATCAAGCGCTTCCTGTTGAACTAGTGTTTGAAAGTTATTTGTTAGCACTGGATGGTTTATGATTGGTTGATAATATATGGAGATGTATACTGCTTCAATGTTTTAAGAAACAAACACAACGTTTCGACAGGTGACAGACTCCTGTCGTCTTAAGGTGTTACTTACTACCTAGCCTACATTTAAAATCAGTTTTTTTCTTTTCTCCTTAACGCATACACTTCAAGAACACACTAAAAAATATACACGGTTGACTGTTAAGAAAATAAAGTGTTCTTAAAAACACAATATGAAATTCAAAATAAATACAAACTATGAAAATATTGTTGAATTGTATTGTATTATTCAATATTATATATAATACAATATTATATATATTACTAATGTGCGTGGATAGGTGGGTGGGTGGGTCAATACCACTGTAGGTGTATAGGTGGGTGGGTGGGTTATTACCATTGTAGTTGTATAGGTGGGTGGGTGGGTCATTACCACTGTAGGTGTATAGGTGAGTGGGTGAGTCATTACCTGTGTACTATATTTTTACACTATGTTATTTGTGTTACGTTTTTGACACAAAAGTACGTATGTACGAGTAAAGGCTTAAATCATTGTCAGTACTTACGATTGGTTGGCTTATGTTGAAGCTTAAGTCAACAAATAAAAAATTGTTAGAAAACAAAAGTGGAGGCCAATCTCCTTTTTGTTGAAAACACAGATCAAATTATTAAATGGAAAAAATATTCAACTTATCCAACCAGCTTTCCAATTCCACCAGGACGAGAGTGTGGGTATCTCGCACCACTACACTCACAAGATGAACTCACCACGAGTGTCAAAGACGACCATTAGTGATAAACATTTAAAAAGTTAAAGTTCGTCTTATTTTACCAGGTGAAGTTAGGGCTAAGAAGCCCTCTCTAACACTGAGCCTGAGGACCATCGGCTTAACGTTTAACAAAGTTTTTGATGGTATCCCCTAACCCGTTTAACCAAGTGTTTGATGGAATCCCCTAACCCGTTTCATTTTAATTAATATTTCGATTGATACAGATATTATTTTCGTCATTTGCTAAGATTGTCTTTAGGGTAATATTCTTTATTATATACTCGTAATATATAAAATAGATATATCTCGTAATGGGAATTTTGGCGCCAGTAATTTGATTATGAGTTCTCCATCTACATTAGACGAAATTGCATTACAGTAATTTGCAGCTCCCCGAGCTGTACCAATACCTAAATAGTAATAATCTCCATGTAAATGCTTCCAAGACGAAATGCTTGTTTTTTTCACAAAATATTCATGACGAATTAGATCCCTGTATTTTCATGAGTGATAATGAGCTGTCTTTAAGTGATGAATGTAAATATTTGGGATTGATTTTCGATAGATTTTTTTCTTGGTCTTCGTCTATTGATCTACTTTGCTCTAAATTGTCCAGTCAACTATTTTTGTTAGGTAGACTTGCGAATTACAAAAATAATTTCCTGACGAGATTGATATATACTTCTCTTATAGAGTCTAGCCTAAGATATGGTGTAGTGCTATGGGGCTCAACTTCTCAGAAAAATTTCTTGAGAGTCTTCCGACTTCAAAAAAGAGCCATCCGAATCATGGCGGGAGTAAATAGACGGTCTTCCTGTAGAGAATTATTTAAATCTTTTATCATCTTAACTCTACCGTCAATATACATATTTGAAGTTATAATATTTTATAGATTTAAGTCGGATACTGTTCTAACGGGCTCTGACATACATTCTCATAACACTCGCCACAGGAATACACACAGACAGACTTCAGCTCACTGCTAAATTGCCACAAAATTTAGGCCCGAAACTATTTAATAGAATACCGAGCCAAATTAGGAACGAAACGGACCCTACAAAATTAGTTATTTGTTAGAGGCTGCTTGTTACTCAGTCGATGAGTTACTTAAGCCAATGCTGTCCATTTAAGATCTCAAATACTGTATATATTTTTATGTGATACGTTAAGTTAAATTCCATGACGCTTGTAATACAATGTATATTGTCTTTTACAATAAAGATTTTTGAATTTGAATTTTGAATTTGAATCTTACATGGGACTACACTAGCGCTCCACAACTGGACCGCAAAACAGCTGATAATTAAAGAATCGAAATGTAACGATGATGAACAATCATCGGTACGTATATGAAATCAATGAATATATTCATAACAAAGGCCTGACAAAAACACAAAAAGTCGTATACAAATTATCTTCACTTGGGAAATGCGTAGTACGTTTATTATTGTACAGACTAATGAATAGTTATTTTTTAACTATGAACTAGAAAAATTGTTTTTTTTTTTATGGAATGGAAAAATGAACAATAATGTAGGAAGTCTTAATGGTGCAAGAAGAATTTATATTCGTAGGAGAATGGAAGATGTATGGATAAGGTGGTAAATGAAGTTTATTTAGCAAAAATAGGAAAAATGCAGGTAGAGGGAGAAGATCAGGGAAATTAGATGGAAGGGGTGAAATCGGCTAGGACCTATGATAAGAACGAATGTTTATCATATATCCTACTTGGAATAATTTCATAAATGGAAAGCAGTACCACATCCATAACTATCAATGGAAGATGATATATGAAAGAGAGGAATAAAACAGAGTAAGGAATCCATTTTCTTTGTATCACTTACAAGACACACGTTTGCTTGAAGAAGATAACACTTATTGGACAGGTATTCTGGAAGTGATATACGAAGAATGGGGGCAGAGCCAAGGTGATAGTCACAGTGATATTGTTATTAGACTGGACCAAGGATTCAACGGTACAAGGCCCAGGAAGAGATAAGGCGACAGGACAGTGATCTATCCTTGTATGTGGGTCACCTAACTGAACGGGAATTCAAATCTTTATCATCATTGTCTACAGTGAGCTCCCAAAAACAAGATACAAACAAAATACTTTTAAGTTTCCTATGTGTTATTCGACAGTTTTACACCTGCCACCGTATTGAATTTGATTTTCCATAAGGCCAAGGTCAATTTCAAAATAATATTGCAGCTTTATTTATAAACATATAATTTTAAACTTCACCTTTTTGAAAAAAGAAACAATTTGTAGACAGATTTTTCTAAATATTTTGGTTTATTTTGTATATACCAATGAGTATTGTAAAATTTTTTCTTTCTCCCACATGCGTTAGCATAGTGAAATAATTGTGATCGCCAAAAAATGTTTTTTGACAAGTTGGTCTAAAAATCCATTTAGTATTCCCTGAACCCAAAAAAGTTTTTTTTATTCGAAAAGAAATGTGATGTTTGTCCGCATGCGTATCTGTCTGTGTGTATGTGCACTTTACTGGAGACCAAAGAGGTAGATAAATTTTTATGAAATTTGGTATGTAGGAGTAGCTAGTATCTCCAGAACGGTTTTATTCACTTTTTGAGTTTTAGTTTTTTTATTTTGATGGGCAAAAAACATGGAATTTTCTCAAAAAAGGTTCTAATGATTTTGATTATATTTTCAGGAAATATGTGAATTACAATTTTAATTATTTTAGTAAAAACCGCATGACCCTAACTTGACTAGTTATTTAGTTATGACAAAAAAAATTTGGGAATCAAACTGGTAATTTTCAAAGTTTTGATTTTTTTTAGTGTTTAATATGAGGGAAAGTTTGTGCAAGCTCTTTAGAACCATTTATTTTTTTTAATAAACTAAAAGAGTTTTTAAAATTCCCTCTCAGGAAGCACTAGTCACACTTGTGGCTGTTAAAATATCCATGATTTGAAGCATGTTAAAATTTTCAATACACATGTTAAAATATGTAGGCGTGAAACGTTTTCAAGCGAAGCTGTTCAACTAAAAACTCGGGTGTCGTCTACAGATTACTGGTGCTGCCTCGTAGCCAAGCGAGGAAGGAGAGTCAACTGCCAAGACTGCTCAACTCACACAATGGTTATGGCAGACAGACTGACGACTGCTGGTCCTCTGATAGTCGACGGAGCTGCGGTCGGTGGCTCGACTGTGACTGAATTTTATTCTCTATGGAAAACTATGAAGTGATATCTTTTTATTTGGTTCATTTTGCTCTTAACAAAAAAAAAAAAAAAAACGATTGTGTCCCTTACAGTTTACTTGATTAATGAATTTTCATTTAATTTACATTTTTATCTATTGAAGTATTTAAATTAAAACTACGCAGGAATTCAATTTAATGAACATAAGTAATACTACTGTAAAATGATTTTTCTATTTGTTTCATTTAATTTCTTTTAATTTCGTTATCATTTATAGAGAACAACCACCCTGATCACCAATGAGACTGATTATGAGATGTACGTTTTTTCAAAAAAAAATAAAAAAATAAATTCGTAGTTAACATTTTTTGCTAAGGGTAGTAGGTTTTCTCGCAGAGCCCCTTACCCCCATATTTAGTTTTTGACTTATCTAGAAAACCCCCATAAAAATAATCATGTACAATTTATTTTTTTAAAAGCATCTAATTTACCAGTGCACGTTAGTTTTTTTTCATGCAAAAAATTATTGTTGACAACTTTTACAATTTGTATGACATTGATAATAATATTAAAATAAATAATTTTACACTGCATATTACACGTTTGTTTGTGGGTGACAGATGCACAACAGCCAATATGACATAGGGGCTTAATATTTAAACACATTAAAATATTAATTTAGTTGTCGTTTAAAAAAATTATAAGTGTTGTAAATAAAACAGTTGTAATTGTGAAAAATCGTAGCGTAAAAATTTATAGAAAAAATCTCAAATGAATAAACATTAAAAATAGATCACAAAAACAACTGTTTTATACCTTGAATTTGTTTATGTTACAAGAATAATTGTGTGAATAACGATCTAGCTCCTGTCAACCAGATGACATCGGTATAGAGTGGAAACGTTGATACAAGAAAAGATAGTTTATTTGTGTAGACTCTTGTAATGTTGGAATTGATTCAATCAAGCCCGTTCAATTGACTGCTGTTACTATCACTTGCAAGTGAGGTGTAAAGTCAACAATTCTCAATCCTCTATAGTCACATTGCAAATAAATTCACAACTAACTGCACGTACAGTATATCGTACAATACTTCAGTTCTACCAACATTCACCAGTGTGGCTACTATCCGTTAAAATACAATATACGGATAGCCTATGTTACTATACATAACATAGCAATTTGTCGAACAACTAAATATACATTTTTATGTGATATGCATAAAATGGGAGTCAGCGTTTTTGGAATCATTTGTAACATTTTTGTAAATTTCTTTGTGTTTGAAATAGTTGTAGAAATATCCCGTCACCATGAATGATGTGATGCGTTGGACCATGTTGTACGAGAAGGGAGATAGATAGGCCATCGGAGGTGTTTTGTGTGAGTAGGTTAGATAGCTGGACAACAAGAGGTAATGTATGAGTAGGGTAAATAGATAGGCCACCAGGAGGGGGTCTTGTGTAAGAAGGATAAATAGGTGGACCAACAAGAGGTGTCGCGTGAGTAGAGTAGATAGTTGGACCAGCAGGAAGTGTTGTGTGAGTACGGTATATAATTGGACAAGAAGGAAGTGTTGTATGAGTAGGGTAGATAGTTGGACAGCAGGAAGTGTTGAGTGAGTAGATTTGATAAGTGGATCAGCAGGAGGTGTTGAGTGAGTAGTACATATATATGAACCACTAAGAGGTGTTACGTAATCAGGGTAGATAGTTGGACCAGAAAAAGTGTTGTGTGAATAGGGTAGATAATTGGTACAGCAGGAAGTGTTGTGTGAGTAGGGAAGATCGGTGGAGGTATTGTGTGAGTAGGTTAGGTGTGGGCCACCAAAAAGTGCTGTGTGAGTAGATGTGTTAGGTGGATCAGCAGAAGGTGTTGAGTGAGTAGGCAGGTTGACCACCAGGTAGTGTTTTTTGAGTAGCAAGGTGGACCAGTAGGAAATGTATAAATTGTAAATCGTTGGGGCAGGGTGTGATCTGTGGGTAGGTAGATAGATGGAGATCCAGTTAGTGTTGTGTGTGAGGAAGGTAGGCCCAACTCAGGTTTCCTACGTGCTATCTAATTTATTTTCAAAGTAAAAATATATACAATTTTTTTATTATGTTTTAAATATTGTTATATGTTATGTATATATTTGCATATTATTTCATTTGTAAACTATTGTAAATGTGCTTTGGAAACAAATACAGAATTTAAGGCGGGCGGTTAGTCATTAAAGGCAGTGTTAAGCTAGTTTTTTTTTGAACATGGTGTTAAGAAAAACTAATTCAAATCCTATATAACCGTTATTTTACTTTCTTTAAGATCATAAACTGCCTATTATAACTCAATATTTGCAATTTTTTTAGTTTTAGATGTACAAAATTTTCTATTAAATATCTCCTTTGTACGTTATGAGATGATAAAAACACGGTTAGGTACTTTACTGTTTTCCTTCAAAAACACAAGAAGCTAATCAAATGAGCAAGTTAAATACATGATTAACATAGATAGTGATGTAGTGAAACACGCTTAATGTGTTCCATTCTGCAACCGAATTAAAACGGTAACTTATCCAGTTCAATTAATTTAGTTATAATAACCGCGACTGTTAGCAGACGTATCCAGTAGAGTTGGGGTGGGAATGAGGTTAGAACGTCTTAGCTGATTGTTGGATATTGTTGTGCGCTCCCTGAATTCAAAGTGTAACAGTTGCTGGAATGAAATCGTTCTAGAGATTTGTGTCTTCCAAAAATAGCCCAGTCTCCAATAAAACTGCTGTCACAAGTTTTAGTATCGTTCTATTCCCATTTTATAACATTAGAGAGTAAAGAAACCTTTAATAAAACTATATTAATTTTGTGAGCCTTTGAGAATAGCCTAAGCTAAAAATACTTTTGGGGGAATTGACTTTTCTTATTTACCGTTTTAAAAACAATTATATTTGACTTTGTATGATTTAAATATAGTTATTGCTATAATAGAGTAATCATTTACTACAGTAAATTCATAATAATAATGCTAAAATATTTGTTAAAAAAGTTAATTTATAATCATTTCTCAACTTAAAAAAAACCTATTAAGTTGTCCTGTTTGTTAAAGACAACATTATAATTGTAAGATATGTCGTGCTTGGACATATTAATGATAAGAATGTTAGAATTCTGCTTGATTTGTAACTCTTATTTATATAAAAACACAAATAAATAAACAGAATACTGTTTGATCAGAAGATATTTACATACATCAATTGAGAAAAACGTTTATTTATTAATTTCAACAAAATATAATTCAAACTTACTTTATATACGCTCCTGCATGTACACTGGGTAAAATATCTTGTGGTTTTAATCAAGTTTCTGTCTTGTTCATAATTTTCTTGTTCGTGTGATTATAAGAAAATATCACAATAAAACTAAGTATATTGCTGTTATCTCTCGTCACGGAAGAAGTTAAGGAAGAATGGAGGGATTCTGGAACGAGAAATCAAAATATAACAAAACAAATTTTAATTTACGTTTAGGAAACATTAAAGTCACTAAGCCAGTGTTTTCCAACCTTCTTCCCTTGTGTGCCACTTCACAAGACAAAAATAGTTTGCGTATCACTTATTCACCTAGAGGTAACTATGGATGGAATGTGTTATTATTTTGCTAACATAACAAACCCATTTTCCAACCCTAAGTATGAAAAATAAAATTCTGTGTATTATTATATTACTTTATTAAGTGGTATGGACAAGGAAACGATACAGGCATACAGTGAAATAAATATATAAAACACATTACACTGGAAGGAAAATACAAAAAATATAACAAAAAACTTAAATGAGGAGGCTGAACTTGAAGATTAGAAGCTGTCTTGGGAATGTCTGATCTAAGTAGATCAGTCTTAAAGGAAGACCATTTTCGATACTAATGAGTCTATTCCGAAATTTTTTCTTAAGATACACAAGTGAAGAAAATGCTGTCTCGCACATGTAAGAAATTGTGAAGTGAAGTAAAAATGTAACTACTTTGTCAGCTACTTGTGCATTTTCCCACACCTTTCAACCCAGAAGTCCACGAGCAACATTTAAAAAAATGTTTGCTGTAGTTCTGAGTCACAACTTAGTTCATACAATTGTTACTTTTCTGTCGCAATAGAGTTTTCTAGTGACATTTCTGTACCAGCAAACGGGTTTTGGATCCAGGAATATTTACTTAAGTCTTCATGAAAAAATAGGTCGTATCTTTGAATCAATCCAAGACAGTGTGTTGTGATATCTGTCAGAAGTGCAGGACTCTCTTTGAGGTCATTTGTTCAACAATATTCTCAAGCATTGGAAACTACAATACTATTTTTGTTCTGCTTCTGTTGCTTCTTGATTCAGCTTCTTTTGATAACGTGTTGTTCACTTGGTCATCACGTACCACCACAGTGGTGCGTGTGTACCACAGGTTAGGAAACGCTGCACTAAGCCATTGAGCTGTTAGCCAACCATGATATCGAATGTACGCAAATCATTTCACAATACCCAAACACAGTTTGTAAAGGTTATACAAGTTTTTAAAATAAGTGTTAATAGTTACTCCCAAATGAATACCTATGACACAAATCCAATACTCGTGATTGAATGTTTTATAATTATCCTTGTAAAACGTTGACTTGTTGTGTAACTAATATGTTTGTTTGATCAGGAAAGTAATTATTAGACGTTTTTGTACGTAGAATTTGTACAACACTTTTAATTATTTATTTGTTATATTTCCAGTGTCGTTGATTTAGATCACCCAGCTAGAACACTAGAATCTAACTAAATCCAACAAATCACTACTTCGATTATCTTCCCAGTAAATGTCAAATGAATATCCGCCAGAAACCAGCTGGGGTAAACTTGGATATGGTTGACGCACGGAAAGAGTTTTTGGTATACGATTCTATGATTGTCATAGGTGGAAAGAACCTCCCTCGAAGGGAATTGATTATGTTGAGTGGCTTCCGTACGAGAGCGGGAAGATGCAACTACTGTAAATATAACTGGGGAGTGGCAATTGAGATCTGGAGCCAGTACTCAAACCATGGGTCACATAGTTAATAATTGCTCATCGCACTTTTTTCAGGGAGATTAGAGTTGGTTTTCATTCAATCTGAGAAGCAGTTGTTGAATGGTTGTGGAACCTGGACTTGGCTTTGTTAAGGGAATTCAATATTAAAACATTAATAGTTTCGTACTTGCCATTTTTTATAAAACGTAACACGACACAAATGTACTACCGTATAATACAAAACGTACAAATATTACAATGATTAATTCCACCAAAACACCTTAACCTTCCTCAAACCAGAGGTATTTAGAGCTGAAAAATAACAAGAACATCTAAGTTTGAAAATTGGAAGGGAGGAGTTAGAAGAAGTGGAGGAATTTACCTATGTAGGAAGCAAAATCACAAGAGATGGTAGAACCCGGAAAGAAATTGTGAGTAGGATACAGCAGGCTAAAATTGCATTCAATCTAAGAAAGAATCTACTGACCAGCAAGAATATTAGTCAGGAAGTAAGAAAACGAATCATGAAGGCGTTTGTTTGTAGTGTAGCTTTGTATGGATGTGAAACGTGGACTGTGGGTACACAGGAAAGGCGGCGTTTGGAGGCACTAGAGATGTGGTGTAGAGAAGAATGCTGAAGATCAGCTGGAGGGATAAAGTTACTAAAGAAGAGGTGCTAAGAAGAGTAAAAGAAACTAGATCTGTATGGAGGCACATCTAGACAAGAAGAGACAAGCTGGTAGGACACTTTTTGATACACAACAATATTATGGGAACAATAGCAGAAGGAGCTGGAGGGAAGGAGTCGCCGGGGACGTGGCGAGGATTGTAAACTGGAGGGAAGGAGTCGCCGGGGACGTGGCGAGGATTGTAAACTGGATGGAAGGAGTCGCCGGGGACGTGGTGAGGATTGTAAACTGGAGGGAAGGAGTCGCCGGGGACGTGGCGAGGATTGTAAACTGGAGGGAAGGAGTCGCCGGGGACGTGGCGAGGATTGTAAACTGGAGGGAAGGAGTCGCCGGGGACGTGGCGAGGATTGTAAACTGGAGGGAAGGAGTCGCCGGGGACGTGGCGAGGATTGTAAACGAGGTTTACCAAAGTCCATCACTATAATAGTTTTATATTTTTAACTTATATAGTAATATATTTGGCGGCACGTCTACCCGGCACCAAATCTGACCACCGCTCTAAGGTTAATCAGGCGTTACTAATGTCACAACTTAACCCGGCACCGAGACAGTTTGAAGGTAGGGGAGCTGGGTTCCCCCTCCACAACACCAAACATACGCCCCTCATTCTCTTCTTTCCCTCCCTCGAACCCTAGGCATCTCATCGCCCTAACTCCTTTGGCTGTGCTTTGCGATAATAATGAGCGGTGGATCCAGGAGTTATCTTCCCGCAATAGCAGTATTGCTTTACGTTTACGACTCTCACTTCTTCTCGTAGTTTAATGGAAATAACTGGCAGAAATGTATTTCCTATAATCTAGATATAATAGTTTTTTTAACGTATTAAGTGATTATCTAACCTAACCTATCCGGACGAGAGGAACAGACGAAATACATATAACCTAACCTAACCTAACCTAACCTCACCTCACCTAACCTAACCTAACCTAACCTAACCTAACCTAACCTAACCTAACCTAACCTAACCTAACCTATACACATACTATACACTAGGGGTAGTGTAGGTGGAATGGGTAAGAGGGGTGGCTGGTGCCGGGTTGGCATACTGTCATGGCGGCCAGTGAAAGGTCCAGTGCTGGGTTGACGTGTTTTTTATAACATATAAAGCTTGGTGCCGGGTTGATGAACTCCCATATATTTATGTTGTATGATGTTTACTTGTATTGTTAAACACAAAGACACAATATTTTACTTCAGATTGTTTTTATTTTTAATTTTAAGCTTTCGATATGGTTTTCAATGTTTCTTTCCCCTCCTTTTATCTTGGTAGTTTGTATTAAAAGTCATACGATATGTACAGTATCATTTAATCTGTTTGTATTGCGGGAAGTCTAGCCTAACAATGGATCACATAGTTACAGAGTGCCCCCTGCGCTATTTTATGGAGGGATTGGCCAGCATAAACCGAATCAGTGAAGCAGGTCTTAGATGGTTGGATGGATTAGACTTAGTTTTGTGACAGGAGACCACTTTACATTTTTATTCAATTAATATGCTATCATGACTTTTGGATCTTTATCAAAATATACATCGCAGATTTTTTTAAAAATAACAAATGGTAGCTGACAACAAACCATACGATATACATGTAGTGTAATTGAAATCAATATTTTATCACATAGTCCATTAATATGTTTAACTTCTCACCTTAAAAAGGGAATATAGTTTGTTAAAGATCCTGGGTAAGTTTTGCTCGCTGTTTGTTTGGTTTCCCGGCGTGCCGCCCGTTTATCCAGACCGCTTGTAATTATACCCAATGCTACCGTTCACATCCTCGACACGTACTCTTTAAGGACCAGTCGTACCTGATGGCGTGCCTTTCTTATGTCGATGGGATTGTGGGAAACTCCTTATATAGGTGACATTTCTGCGGTTGCAAAATCACCGTCCGTCTAATGGCAAATAGTTAAGCTTGGCAGAGAAACTGTGTTAATTTGTCCATTTATCCTCTAATAGATGTTCAGGCTGTATTTATATAGCCTTATTTTATTTGTAGTACTCCATCAATCCATATAATATTGTCGTATAATATTGTAGTATAGCCACTGTTGTATTGACTCATGCACCCAGCCTTAAGCATACAGTGGTATTGAACCACTCAGTTACCTATACACGTACAGTAATATTGACCCACCCACTTCCCCATACACGTACAGTTGTATTGACCCACCCACTTACCCATACACGTACGTTGTATTGACCCACCCACTTACCTATATACGTACAGTAATATTGACTCACCCACTTACCTATACACGTACAGTTGTATTGACCCACCCACTTACCCATACACGTACGTTGTATTGACCCACCCACTTACCCATACACGTACGTTGTATTGACCCACCCACTTTCCCATACACGTACGTTGTATTGAACCACTAATACTCCCATAGGCGTAAAGGGGTATTGAAAAATGTACATTTTATACTAACACGGTAACACCGTACTTGTATGGGTGGGTCAACACCGCCGCACGTGTATGGAAGGGGGGTCTATACCACTGTACTGTGGATGTAGGTGTGATTCAGAATTTATTATTGAACTATTCAACTTAAAGTGAACCGTATTGATAGTTAAAATATTATGTATCTTTAATTAGTTGAAGTTATGTTAACATGATATTTTTAAATATCTGATTTTATTTTGTTGTTTTAGGTATGTTACAACTGAATAGCTCCAGCATGTATGTAAGTACAATCTTAGTAAAATAACCTACAAATAATTAATTATTGTCTAATAAAATCATGTTACTCATTGCATAAATTTAAAAATAGCTGAATTAACTACAAAGGAAATAGCTTGTTTTGTAACTATTGACGGATAGTTTGGTGTTAGTGTGGGTGTATAAAACGTAAATATACAATAACAATAATATTGTAGGTGTCATAAACGGTTGTTTACAGAAGAATGTGCAGGTGGAAAAAAACAATATGACAGTGTTTGTAAGATTGTTTATGAAGAAACATTACTTGGAAGGAAATCCAATCCATCTTGATACCTGACAGTTAGTTACTGTTTGATTAAAAACTTTATATGTTCTTAGAAATATCTTATTTTTGAACAGCTGCTCCTTGATTGTAGGCGGGTAAGTTAATAACAAATGTTTGCAATTATATTATTAAATCGTTATTATTAGCCTATTATTGAAACTATTTGATCATTTTCTCAATGTGTTTTCCAAGAATTGTTCAATGTGTTCTCCTCTCCATCACGATATATTTAGGATGTGTTTCCACGTCAAGATGCGCGTAGGGTAGGTGGGTACGTCACTGTATGTACGTCGGAATGGTAGATGATTTTTTTTCTCTTTAGAACTGAAATTCATTAATATATTTCTAAATGCTGCTTATAGAATTTAAAAATTAAGTAAATAAAACAGTACAGTTTTAAAATTATATTAGCAATATTAAAAATCAGTACTTACGTAATGTTTTATTTTAATTAAGTGCCTTTTAAATATGAGATAAAGTTACTAGCAATGTATTGAATGTCATATAGTTATTTTAATGAAAACAACATCAGAGTCATAACACATTTTGAAAGAGATCAGCTGATTACCACCAGCTGTTTATTTGTAATTGGGCTTTGGACACTTTCTGAGGAATATAGTTAATAACAAAGCCTACATTCGCTCATTTACACTCATCATTCTCAGTAGGTATGTCCACACTCGTCGTGCGTCAGCACATACCTTAGCGCAAGGGGCGCATGCGTCAAGGCATGCCCGAAACGAGTCAGAAGTAGCAGTTTTTCTCAGCGTAAGGAGATCACCAACCTTGGATTTTTGTGCATTTCACCATTTAACTTTCACTGCTTTTGTGGGGTTTAGTTGGCGTTCGTCTAGTTTTCTTTAGTGTTAGCATGGATAACGAACAGACTCTACTATTTATAGAATACTATAGACAAAATTTCGCATAATTTGAGTACTCAAAACGCTATATTTAGGAATAAAATTATTTTACTGTTTCTCCTCATTTTCGTAAATTTCCTAACCTTTCCGTTGAAAAAAGTTCATATTCTTGTTTCATAGTTGTTTATCTACTTTGAACAAAATTTTCAGCAAAGAAACAGACAAGGCCCCTTGTTCTATATAAATACAGATTCATAATTAATAGTGTTTTTAATTAGCAAAATATGTGTTGGTACATCTACAGTACAAGTAAACCTCACACAACACAAATGTATTACAATATAAACACAAAATTCACAAATATTATGGTGATCGATTTCGGTGAACCACGCTCACCTTCCTCAGACCACAGGAATTCACAAAAGAATGAATTATACCTTTGTGAATCCCTCTGGTCTGAGGAAGGTGAGCGTGGTTCACCGAAATCGATCACCATAATAGTTGTGCATTTTGTACTTGTATAGTAATATAATTGTGCATTTTGTACTTGTATTGTAATATATTTGTATATTTTGCGCTTGTATTGTAATAAAACGATGATGAAAACGAAAAAATAAGGAAAACAAATAATTATAAACATGAAATATTAAGTGTGTATCATTAGTAATTTTTATATAAATATAGAATTATCAAAAAGTAATGCCTTCTACATTTCGTTCTATGATTTTTGTCTTTTTTTAAACCATACAAGTAGAACGACCAAAGTCCAATTATTCCGTAGTTGAAATCCTACACTCTCTTTCAGTTTGTCTTGTAAGATGAACAGCTATAGGCAAATAATTCTATAGTGACAGTTATTTTGCTCTGTTTGTATAGTTAAGTTGGTTTAGGTATATTAAATTTCAACAAATAATTTTGAAAGTTTTGATATTAAAAAAACTTCAAAGGATCATTTTCGAATAACAGACACAGTAACGATAGGTCTATATATAAAGTGTAGATCCTTTTTGTTCAACAAAAAATGAAGTAATTTTTAGAGTAATTAATCTTGTTAAAACGGAGGAGCAAAAAAGAGCAAAGTATTACAAAATAACGAAAGTTACCCTGGACTGGTGATTGTGGTTAGGCCAGGAATTAGTCATCGACCGGTCTTGCAATGTCGACTGACTTAGTTAGCTCCTCTTGAAGGACTAGGAGGACTTCCTAACTATGGACTATTTAATAACTATACCATAATATCGTGGAGATATTTATATGTACAAAACAATTATAGGGTGTCTCTCAACTCTGATAAGCTCTCTTGGTTGTTGTTACTGGTTCATTTAGAATCACAAATATCATCCTGGTTATCCTTCCAGCCACCATTTTTTTTTTCACTTTAAAATTTATGTATCAAAAACCAAAAAGTGCATTAAGCTGTAATTTAGCATGACCCTTTATAGCATAAACATACGTTTGGAGAAAAATTATTAGTTTTCCTGTATCAACATTTTCAAAATGACGGCCATTTAAAATTTAAATCCTAAATAACTCCTAACCTAATAAATATATTGAAATTTACACACAAAATATGTTTTTAGACAATGTAATTATGAAGCCTATTATATAACGATTTTCAAAATCGAATGAAAAATAACAAAGAAATTATAATTTATGTGACAGTATGTAAAATGTAATTTGCCAGAACAATAAGCACCACAAATGTATCAACTAATAATAATAAAGTAACTTGTGATAGTCTAAAATCAGCTGACTAGTACAACAATAAAGTTTATGTAAACATCTGATTTAAGCATATCACATTTACGTTATTATTATCAGCTGTTACTGTGTATTGAACATTGTACTGGCATATTGCAATGTACATACTGTCACATAAATTATCAATTCTTTGTTATTTTTATCCGATTTTTGAAAACGTTAGATAATTTAATTTTTAATTACATTTTCTAAAAACCATTATTCTGTGTAATTTTAATATATTTATTGGTTTAGGAGTTATTTAGGATTTTTAATTTTAAATGGTGGCCTTTTGACAATTTTGTTAAAAGAAAACCAATAATTTTCCTCCAAACGTATGTTTATGTTATAAAGAGCCATGCAAAATTACAGCCTAGTACACTTTTTGGTTTTTGAGATATAAATTTAAAAGTGAAAGAAAAACAAAATAGCGGATGGAGGGATATATATATGATATTTGTGATTCTAAATGAACCAGAAACAACGATATATGGGAAATATCGATAAATCTTTTTCAATATATCGATATATTAGTATCTATATTTCTTTCGATAATATCGGCCATATCGAATATCGGCGATATATTGGTTCGGTATATCATATCAATAAATATTGACGTTATTCTCTCTCCTCAAAATCATCACGATTTGAAAAAAAACCTTTAAATTGCCTCTTAGGCGTAGAAAACATGCTTTGATTTTTTTATTTGTCAACCCAACAGACTGACTACAACTTGTTTCGTGTAGATAAATGTATTAAATTTTTACATTCAGTAGCTATTCTAAATAGTGACAGCAAAACATGAGTGTATTTTTGGTCGTGCCATAAGAGTTAATGCATAATTTTAAACAGATAAATAATTTACCATCCGATATATCGGATATATTTATATATTTCTACCGATACTATTGTTAAATCGATATTTGGTTTACGATATATCGATAATGAAATCTATCCATTTGTTGAAAATCTTTGCCATCCCTAGTAACAACAACCAAGAGAACTTATCAGAGTTCAGAGACACCCGGTGTAAAAACATTTGTTCCATATTATTTTGAAAACGTTAATTCTTTGGCCATTTTGCCGAGTTATTTTCTGTAAGAAATTCTATTGCTAGATATAAAATAGCAAAAAACGGAAAATGGGAAAACTGTTAGGATTAATTGAACGAAGTCCCTCCAGCGCTAAATTGGCATGCGGTAGCGTGCCAGGAATACTTTGCAGAAAGGACAAGCGAAGCACCGAACTGTTTGTTACATTTGATTGTTGGAAAACATGTTTTAGATTTTAGATTTATCGTAATTACTAACGTTTGATGTATATACATCGATAATTTGTCAAACCTTCGAAAATGATCTCAGCCTCCAGCCTCACGGGGAGGATGGCTGGGCTTATGTTATGTAGTGTCCAAGCAAAGACTTTCAGCTTAGTTCGTGAAATGTGTAATGTTTTTTACCATCACTTTCTGTGGTAAAGATTACGGCATGAGTGTCCACTACGTAATCTCTCCTTTGCTAATATTTGAAAAGTCTTTTTAATTAAATTAGGGTCAGTATTTTCCACATTATGGTTATTTTTAATTACTATATTTTATTTTATTTGTGATTCATCAAAATTAAAACAACAACAACCAAAAATTGTTATAGTATGATCATACAACCTTTCTACTATAATTACTGTTTGAAAAATCGCAATGAATGTTATTACAGTGTGATGTTTACCAGACCATTAAATCTATAATCGTTCTTATTAAGCTCCAAAATTATTTGGTTTCTGTCAATATAATGATTTACCTTATAAAGTGCTACTATCTCTCTCTTCTAGTGAGTTACATTAATTTGAATTTCTTTATTAATTTAATCAAAAATTAATTTAATCAAATTAAATTTATTTATCTTACTCTCAGGGTTTAATGTGGGTAATTTGGTGGGGCTGTAAAATTCAATAAATTAAGATTGGTTTGACAAAGTTGTTTTAATGTTACATTCCTTTAAATTTACTCTACATTTTCAAATCATCTTACAATAAAAATGAAATTAAATTATTTTTATACACAAAGCTACTTTCTGAATTATGGTTTAAAACTTAACTTATAGCTAGAACTTATCTCTTTGTCCTCAATTTTAGTCTTGATGAACAACCGCGTGGTTCTTTTTATCATACCGGACTCTCAATGCATATTAATCAAGTTAGTATTAACTATAAAACACTATTTATTGAATATTGTTTTAAATTGATTCTATAACTTATTTTGTTTAACACTTTCAACACTAATTAACTATTTGGCTTAGTGAAATTTTTACTACTGCACACGGGCAGTCAAAATACATCTTGCTTCTATTCGGACATTCTGGTGAGTGGGGTGAGTGAATCCAACAACGGCGTCAGTTCCCCCTCCTGCTTTTCTATCCGTTTTAACCAGTCGTTTTGGGTCAAAGAGTTCAAGTTTCCGTCTGCACCACGCGTTCTTTTACCGACAGGTGCTGCGCTCCTCGATCATCCTCTTAACTAGATGTGTTTTTCTGGCTCGTCTGTTGCGTAGTCAACTAGTGACTCCCCTCCTTGTTTACTAAATGGAATCGCCTACTGGGAATTCAGAGCGACAACAGACATGCTCCACCCTTCCAGATAACAATGGAAAGAATGTTGTTTATGGTTTCGAATATCTGTTTGGGACAAATACTTCTACTCGCTTTTCTATCTTTGTTGGTACTGGATTCTGAATATAATTTGGACGTTCGTTGATTTATTTTAATTAAATATATTCCTTTTCTCAATAAAACAATTTATTATTTATTTTGTTTAATTAATTTATTCATCAATTTGGTGGACCTGTTACAGTACCCCCAATGTTTTGCGATGTGCGGTTAGCGCGAGTCAAAAAATCTAGATCTCCACATGTTTCGCCAAATTGTCGATTGTTATTTGGATAAGTTTTATCTTTACAATACCATCTACATCTAGAATGGGATAAATCTATCAATTAGTATACAATGCAATACGGAATTACATTTGACAAACTATGTAAACAACAAGTCATAATTCCCTCTTATATACTAACAAATCAATAGATCACTAAGAATTCATGTAAATCATCAATCAAAAGTCATTAAATCATGATTTCCTCTTATATACTAACAAATCAATAAATCATTAAATATTCATGTAAATCATCAATCAAAAATCAATAAATCATGATTTCCTCTTATATACTAACAAATCAATAAATCATTAAAAATTCATGTAAATCATCAATCAGAAAATCAATAAATCATTAAATCATTATTTCCTCTTATATACTAACAAATCAATAAATCACTAAAAATTCATGTAAATCATCAATCAAAAATCAATAAATCATTAAATTAATAAAAGAAGTGTTTGAATTATACATTATTAATTAGTAATAAACATTTTACATGATTCTTTGTCATTGATGCAAGTTGTCATTAATATTAATTATCTTGTAGTTAACTATGAAAATATTTTAATGAATTTAAAAAGTTAAATTATTATTTGAATTATTATTCAAATATTATATACTGATGAAAAGCATAAGAAAATTGTAAAAATTAATATTGTAATTTTTTATCATTAATGGTTCATCATTTATAAGTTATTCATACTTTTATCTTATTATCTGTGGGTTACAGTTTACTTACTAATCATAACAACATTTTGAAATATATACACATGATATTTCATTTAAATACATTTTGAAATATATTGCCATATCTCTTGACTTCACAGTGAGCCATTGTAGGTGGTATGTAACACATTACTTTTATCAGAAAATGTCACTCATTTTGAGAAAACTGGGAGAGCGCCATGTGGAAAGTTCGCACTGGATCGTCCCCATGTATACCACAAGTTTCCAGGGTTAAACACCAGAGTCAAGTTCCAAGGATGATTGATACACGAGGCCAAGGGTCTCGAAGGATTAGAAAGATTGGAACGAAGGTAGAGTCAAGCACTGAAATGACTGATCCACAAAGTCATGGGTCTCGAAGGTGGGCTAGGGGGTCTGGAGCGCAAAAAGTTGGTATTGCTGCGTCAGTGGGCATTGTTATCACCTGACGTTCTCAGAGGATGGCAGTTCCACAAAGTCATGGATCTCGAACATGGGCTAGGGGCTCTGGAGCGCAGAAGGTTGGTAGTGCTGCGTCAGTTGGAAGTGTAATCTGCCTTGCTCCTGGGATATTAGTTTCACACAGCCGTGGATCTTGAAGGATTATGGGATTAGTGGCCAGGGAGCGCAGAAGGTTGGTAGTGCTGCGTCAGTTGGAAGTGTTGTAATCTGACTTTTTCCTGGGATATTAGTTTCACACAGCCATGGATCTTGAAGGATTATGGGATTAGTGGCTAGGGAGGTTAATGTATCTTCCCTGGCCGAAAAGTCCTAGTAACCCGTTGAACCACTTTTGTGCTGTTGATTGGGGTTTATGGGATTGGGGTTTGCTTTGTACTGAGGTTTGAGCGTCCACAAAGGTTGTTGGTGTTGGGGTTTGCTGGCCAAAAAAGTCCGGGTAACCCGTTGAACCACTTTAGTGCTAATAATTGCCATCTTGTTTTGTACTGAAGTTTGAGCGCCTGCATAAGAAGTTAGTATTCCAGTGTCTGCTGAATGGGCCATTGTCTGCCAAGCTCCGAGGATGGTTGGTCCACAAGGACGTGGGTTTTCCCTGGTCGAAAAGTCCTGGCAACCCGTTGAACTACTTTTGTGCTCGGCCTCCATTCATGGCTTTTGTACATGAAGAGGGGAAGAAGCATAATTCCTCATGTCCAATTCTTTTTCGAGTGTCCACACTGTCACTTGTATATACATATATGTTGCTTGTGCATAGATTTTTTATTATATCTATATAATTACTGGTGTTGTTATGGCATATTTCAAGTTGACACTTTTACAGTTAATTACAATTATCATATTTACAAAGTTTCCCTCAATCATTAATGGCTATTTATTACTGATATTACACTAATGAATCATATTTGCATTTATCTTTTACTCATGTTAATGCGTGATTTCTATAATGCGTGATTTCTATCACTACTGTATTTCTTTGCATTAATGACATTACAAAAATTTACTGACAAGAATTATTATTACATATCTACCATATTTCATCCTCCTTTTTCAGTATTATATTCTAAATTACTAATCTATTGGTGTCTGCAACATGACTTTAGTAATGGGGATTGCCATGCTGCAGGTCACTTTAAGCTTTGTCTTTAGGCTCTATTGCCAAGGCTGACTAACACCTGAAACTGAAAAACTGTGCCATTTTGTGATTAATAGTGTACTTGGCGTTGATTAATTTTGAATTTTGAATGTGGCTAGGTGTAACTAGGGTCGAATCGTACTACTATTAATCACTGGCTCATTACCTTCTACAAAATTCTTAAAATGATTAAAAATCATATACGTTCATCAAAGTACATACAATGTACATCATTGAGTCATTTCAAAATCGTTATACACAAGTTGTAATAATCATGTGTCCTACTACATCTCCTCTACATTATCTTGGTTTAAATCAATCATTATATTATTATTTGAGTCAGTCAGTACAGACATACACAAGTTATAATGACAAAGTGCTTTTAGAAAGCTCACAATATTACAAGAAATTCCTTAAATCATCTTGGTCTCACATACATGTTACATTATTATCAGTATTACATTCAAAATATGGACATAGGCATGTTATGATAGCAAAGTATTACAAGAAATTTCTATACATCTTACTTCTTCACATATCTCATATTGTTATTCACCTATTATGTGTTTATTATTTTGATATAATTTTTTTTACGTATTTTCTTTTAAACAGTGGGTTTATTTTGAATTATTTTAATATTTAATGTCTGCGTTGGAACTTATTTAATTATTCTTTCTGTATGTACTTTTTAAGTTGTGTTACATTATATGTTCCAATTATGTCTCCTGTTTCTATTTCACTAACTACATATGCATTTTCCATTGTTATAACTGTTACTTTATATGGTCCTTTGTATAATAAAAAGAATTTTTTAATCTTTTTCTCTAGTAGGTCTGAATGAAAATGTGTTTTTACTAAAACAAGATCATTTAGCTGATATGATATTGGGTTGATTTTATCATCATGTTTTTGTTTTCTAATAAGTGCTTTCTTTTCTATTTTACTTCTCACTAAAATTGTTTTGTGTGCATGATCAAATTTTCTGTTTTCTGGAAATTGGATTACTTTATTTATTACATTTTCATATTTCTTTCCAAACATTATTTCAAAAGGAATGTCCTCTGTTACGTCATGAACGGAATGATTTAAGCAGTGTTCAACAAAATCAAGTACATTTGCCCAAGCTGTGTGTTTCTCATTACAATAAATGCGCAAGATTTTTCCTATTTCTCTATTTACTCGTTCAGTTGGATTAGACTGTGGGTGATATACTGAACTGTGAATAGTTTTAATGTTCTTATTATGTAGTGTGTTGTACCAGAGTGTACTTGTGAATTGTGTACCATGGTCACTTAGGATTGATTCTACGTTACCTACTAATGGTATATATTCATTAATGATTTTATTTAGTAGTGTCCTAGTGTTAGCTTTCTTTATTGGATATAGTTTGACAAACTTTGAGAATACATCTACTATGACAAAAATGTATTTTACACCTCCTCTACTAGTGGGTAATTCTCCTACCAAGTCTACTGAAATTAATTCTTTAACTTTACTAGGAATGATTGGCTTTAAATTTCCTATCTGTTTTCTATTGGATGGTTTTGCTTTTTGACATATGTCACAGCTTTATTAGTTGCTTTTTTATGGTTTTCTCCATTTTTGGAAAAATACAATACTCCTTTAGGATGGTAAAAATCTTATGACCCCCTAAATGTCCAAAATTAAGATGAGTTTGTTCTATTAATTCTTTTAGTAATATGTTTGGTATACATACTCTATATTCACCCCCCGCTAATAAACCTCTTTGAAAAAGTATGTTATTGTGAATTAAATAATTATCTTTTATTTTTGTTTCCTGGTTGTCTTTAAGTTTGTCAAATATTTTGCCAAAAAATGTATCTTCTTGTTGGTGTATGTCTAAGTCTTTAAATATGTTCTTAAATACTCTGTCTGGTACGTCAACACTTATTTTGTCCGTTAAAACCTTTAAATTATATTTTTCTTTATTTTCCTGATATTCATTATTGTCTGTTCTGGACAGTATGTCTGCTGGTACGTTGTCTTTACCTTTAACGTATTGTATTGTTAAATTGTATTCTTGTAATACAAGACTCCATCTTAATAAACGACCATGAGTTAATTTACAGCTTTTTAGGAATGATAAGGCTCTGTGGTCAGATCTAATAATAATTTCAAAACGACCTATCAAGTAACTCCTAAATTTTTTACACGCAAATAATATTGCTAACAATTCTTTTTCTGTTGTTTTAATGTTACATTCCTTTAAATTTACTCTACATTTTCAAATCATCTTACAATAAAAATGAAATTAAATTATTTTTATACACAAAGCTACTTTCTGAATTATGGTTTAAAACTTAACTTATAGCTAGAACTTATCTCTTTGTCCTCTATTTTAGTCTTGATGAACAACCGCGTGGTCCTTTTTACCATACCGGACTCTCAATGCATATTAATCAAGTTAGTATTAACTATAAAACACTATTTATTGAATATTGTTTTAAATTGATTCTATAACTTATTTTGTTTAACACTTTCAACACTAATAAACTATTTGGTTTAGTGAAATTTTTACTACTGCACACGGGCAGTCAAAATACATCTTGCTTCTATTCGGACATTCTGGTGAGTGGGGTGAGTGAATCCAACAACGGCGTCAGTTCCCCCTCCTGCTTTTCTATCCGTTTAAACCAGTCGTTTTGGGTCAAAGAGTTCAAGTTTCCGTCTGCACCACGCGTTCTTTTACCGACAGGTGCTGCGCTCCTCGATCATCCTCTTAACTAGATGTGTTTTTCTGGCTCGTCTGTTGCGTAGTCAACTAGTGACTCCCCTCCTTGTTTACTAAATGGAATCGCCTACTGGGAATTCAGAGTGACAACAGACATGCTCCACCCTTCCAGATAACAATGGAAAGGATGTTGTTTATGGTTTCGAATATCTGTTTGGGACAAATACTTCCACTCGCTTTTCTATCTTTGTTGGTACTGGATTCTGAATATAATTTGGACGTTCGTTGATTTATTTTAATTAAATATATTCCTTTTCTCAATAAAACAATTTATTATTTATTTTGTTTAATTAATTTATTCATCAATTTGGTGGACCTGTTACAAAAGTCAGCCCAAATAAATGCATAATTAAAATATTGAACATGAATGTAACATACCCTACATTTACATTAAAGTCATGTTCGTGAAAAACGTGTAATTGGCTTTTGACGCACATCTAAGATAAGTAAAACGTATTTGTTGCAAATGTTGAAAAAATCATATAATTGTTTTACTTAATAGAAAATTAAGGCCTGCTTTTTTTTAACTTTCCAACAATTTTAACCTTAGTTTTAGAAAAAACGTCAGGTTATTGGACTCCTTACAGATTTATTGTATGTTAATCCATCATTTAATGGTTATTCTGTAATAGTTTAAGATATAAAATATATCGCATTATCTTTAAAAAAAATATCTAAGTTAAGTCCTAAAAGATCTCGAAAGAGAGAACAAAAAGAATATGTGAATTATCGAGGTAGAAGAATTTGTTTATCAGATACGGGAAGTTGTGGAGGGGAAACGTAACTGTGATAGAGGGTTAGTTTGCCTTTCATTCGCCTGCTTACGTTGTTAATCACATACGGGAAGTGGGGGGAACTACGTATCAACTGTGACAGAGGGTTAGTTTGCCCCTCAGTCACTTGCTTACGTTGTTTATTATATACGGGAAGTGGAGGAATGACGTACCAACTGTGACAGAGGGTTAGTTTGCCCCTCAGTCGCTTGCTTACGTTGTTTATCATATACGGGAAGTGGAGGAACGACGTACCAACTGTGACAGAGGGTTAGTTTGCCCCTCAGTCGCTTGCTTACGTTGTTTATCATATACGGGAAGTGGGGGAGTGACGTACCAACTGTGACAGAGGGTTAGTTTGCCCCTCAGTTGCCTGCTTACGTTGTTTATTCACCGAATTCTCTTGTGCACCCAAGTTAAAAATGATGTTGCATTATATGATTTTCTTAGAATAAACAAAGTTTTTTCTCAAAACACAAACTTACATTAGTTAATATAAATATATTTGAACAAGTTAAGAATGTATCAGTAACACAAATTATGTTTTCGGTCAAATGTATCGATTTTAAAACATCGATGTCACAAGCTTTAAATGTTCCATCTACTTGAAGGATTACATATGAATTTTATATTTTTTTTGAGGCACCATGTGATCTTGAAGTCTACATATGTATTTCATAGATATATCTGTGGATGAGATAATTTACATATGTATTTGATAGATATATCTGTGGATGAGACAATTCTACATATGTATTTGTTAGATATATTCGTGGATGTGACAATTCTACATATGTATTAGATTGATATATCCGTGGATGAGACAATTCTACATATGTATTTGATAGATATATCTGTGGATGAGACAATTCTACACATGTATTAGATTGATATATCTGTGGATGAGACAATTCTACATATGTATTAGATTGATATATCTGTGGATGAGACAATTCTACAAATGTATTAGATTGATATATCCGTGGATGAGACAATTCTACATATGTATTTGATAGATATATCTGTGGATGAGACAATTCTACATATGTATTTGATAGATATATCCGTGGATGAGACAATTCTACATATGTATTTGATAGATATATCCATGGATGAGACAATTCTACATATGTATTTGATAGATATATCCATGGATGAGACAATTCTACATATGTATTTGATAGATATATCTGTGGATGAGACAATTCTACATATGTATTTGATAGATATATCCGTGGATGAGACAATTCTACATATGTATTTGATAGATATATCCGTGGATGAGACAATTCTACATATGTATTTGATAGATATATCTGTGGATGAGACAATTCTACATATGTATTTGATAGATATATCCGTGGATGAGACAATTCTACATATTATATATTTGATAGATATATCCGTGGATGAGACAATTCTACATATGTATTTGGTAGATATATCTTTGGATGAGACAATTCTACATATGTATTTGATAGATATATCCGTAGATGAGACAATTCTACATATTATATATTTGATAGATATATCCGTGGATGAGACAATTCTACATATGTATTTGATAGATATATTCGTGGATGAGACAATTCTACATATGTATTTGATAGATATATCTGTGGATGAGACAATTCTACATATGTATTTGATATATCCGTGGATGAGACAATTCTACATATGTATTTGATAGATATATCCGTGGATGAGACAATTCTACATATTATATATTTGATAGATATATCCGTGGATGAGACAATTCTACATATGTATTTGATAGATATCCGTGGATGAGACAATTCTACATATGTATTTGATAGATATATCCGTGGATGAGATAATTCTAAAAATCCGAAGTTAACATAAACCACAACTTCTGTCGGTGGAGAAATTATATGCACCCGAGTTTCAAACATCAAGATTGTAGTCTAAGAAACTAATAGGCCTATAAAAATCCAATCATACTATTGTTTTCCTTTTTTTATTGCACGTTATGACACATTAATTTTTTATTTTACTATAAGTTTTAGTAATTGTTAACTAGTTTAAACAAAAAGAGTACTTTAATTTGATAAATTTAATTTTATTTACATTAATATAAAATCACTGCACTTACTTGCTCATATAAAAATAAATTATTGTAACAATACATCGTATACGAATTACAACGAGTCCTGAATTTTGAAATTTTATTATAAGTTTTAATATTTTTTATCCTAGTTTGAACAAAAAAGAACCAGAATTTTAAGTAGTTTTCGCTGTATATCAAATATACATCGTTACTACTAAAAACTCCGTTATTGAATCACATTTATATTTTAATACGTGGTTGACAGGATTGTTTCCTAAGAGTTTTATCGATTTTAGCATTTTAACTTTTCAAGAAAAAAAGTTTTTATCAGTTATATGAAACATTTAATAATATGTTCAAATTATATAATTTACAATAAAACCAATATATTTTTAATTTTTAACTAGGCCTTTCGCCAGCAAAGCTGGCATCATCAGGCAACACAAATTTATTTGTAAACAAACAAGACAATAATTAGTTCTGAAAACAGATGTAAATAATTTAAAGAATATAAGTATAAATATATTGTAAACAATGTATAGTGTATATATATATATATATATATATATATATATATATATATATATATCAGAGTGTATAATTTTTAATAAAATAAGTTGATAGTAAACAAGAATTTTGAATAGGTCCATTTTCATTGTTCATTAAAGATGAATTACTCTTGTTTATAAAATATGTTTCCCAGGCATTCAAGTATTTAGAAGATGAAACTGATTTTATTATTTTTGAATTTTCTTTGCTAATATTGTGATTTGTTGTCAAACAATGTCTAGCAACTGCTGACTTTTCTTCTCTGTTAAATTTAATGTGTGAAAAATGTTCTTTGAATCTTATTTTTAAATTTCTTTTGGTTTGTCCTATGTATTTTTCTTCGCAGTTATCACAGTTTATTTCATAGATTCCTGATAGATTTTCATTTTTAATTTTGTCTTTAGGGTTATTCAGTTTGTTTTTTAATTTGTTTGTAGTTTTGAATGTAGGTTTGATATTTGAATTTTTCTTGAATGAGTGTTGAATGGTTCTTGAGAATTTTTTTGTAAATATCAAACCTACATTCAAAACTACAAACAAATTAAAAAACAAACTGAATAACCCTAAAGACAAAATTAAAATTGAAAATCTATCAGGAATCTATGAAATAAACTGTGATAACTGCGAAGAAAAATACATAGGACAAACCAAAAGAAATTTAAAAATAAGATTCAAAGAACATTTTTCACACATTAAATTTAACAGAGAAGAAAAGTCAGCAGTTGCTAGACATTGTTTGACAACAAATCACAATATTAGCAAAGAAAATTCAAAAATAATAAAATCAGTTTCATCTTCTAAATACTTGAATGCCTGGGAAACATATTTTATAAACAAGAGTAATTCATCTTTAATGAACAATGAAAATGGACCTATTCAAAATTCTTGTTTATTATCAACTTATTTTATTAAAAATTATACACTCTGATATATATATATATATATATATATATATATATATATATATATATATATACACACACTATACATTGTTTACAATATATTTATACTTATATTCTTTAATTTATTTACATCTGTTTTCAGAACTAATTATTGTCTTGTTTGTTTATAAATAAATTTGTGTTGCCTGATGATGCCAGCTTTGCTGGCGAAAGGCCTAGTTATAAATTAAAAATATATTGGTTTTATTGTAAATTATATAATTTGAACATATTATTAAGTGACCAATATCAACTCTCAACTTCACTATATGAAACATTGTTTTCTTGGCTTCTAGAGTCGTAAAAATAATTACTTGGTCGCGTTGTAATTCTTATAAACTGTATTGTTACGATACATTGTTTTTATATGCGTAAGTAAGTGCAGTGATTTTATATTAATGTAAATCAGTTAAATTTGTCAATTTAGAGTTATTTTAAATTGATCAATTTAAATAAATTTAAAATCACTGCATTAACTTACACATATGAAAACAATGTATAGTAACGAAGCATGTAATAAATATTACAACAAGACCAATTAATTCATCTTACGACCTTTAGAAGCCAAGAAAACAATGTTTCAGGTAATTGATAAAAATGAGTTTCTTAAAAAGTAAAAATTCTAAAATTTATAAACCTTAAAAGAAACAATCCTATCAACCACGTATTAAAATGTGATACATCGACGAGTTTTTTTTTAGTAATAACGGTGTAAATTTTCTGTACTGTCAAAACTATTTAAAATTCTGGTAATTTTTTGTTCAATCTAATAGAAAAATTATTTTATCTTATGGTCAAATTTAAAAATTCATGTGTGATAACGTACAATTAAAGGAGGAAAAACAATGGTACGATTAGATTGTTCATAGGCCTCTTAGTTTCTTTGAAAGCAACCTTCAAACTTGGGAGAACATAATTTATGCATATATCTTATTGCTATATCTTCCTTACAATTTTTAAACTGTTAATAAATCTTTAGGCCTATAAAATATATTAGAGTCTATGTCTATCAGAAATAATGTTTCTTAAGTCTATGATTTTACTCTGATTCGATGTGACGATGTAGTTTTAAATTTTAGATCGAAAATAAGAAAAAAATTTCTATTTATAATTCAGTAAAATTATGGTACGAATTAGTAAATGCTTCAACTTTAAACTGTACTTCGTAAATACATCTGTTAAAATTGCAATGATATATCGATTGCAGCTTTCCTAATATCACTCTAGGAGTTTTAAATGGTATTAAAATATTAGTATTTTCTTTGTGTTTTTTACTTTTTAAAGATTAAGCTTAACTCTGTGATTTGCAAATATTTCGGTTTGATAGTGGTAGATGATCATTATCAATTAGCGCTCTAATCTGTTAGATCTGTAATTAACGTTGTGTTTGCGAGATGCTCTCCTGTTGTTTGTAATGCATTTAATCAAGCCGTTCAAAGTGCCCGCTAATTCATTTGTAATTAGGGGAAAGGGTTTTGGTACATATTTTCCAATGGGCCTGATTTTTCCTCCTTCAAAGAGATTCTTGAAATATTATGACAAATAAAGATTAAATTAGTATAGATACAACTTGGATGAGGCGTCCTTAGGTTTAGTCAATTAAGTTTATGTCTAGAGATACAACTTCTAATGGACAATACAATCTAAGTGTATAGAATTAATGGGCCAAAAACGTAAGAAGTACTTTACATGTTTCAAGTACTTTACAAATAAGAACATTGTAATCAAACTTTAAAAAAATGATCAATGAGCTTCAAAACATAATATACAATTTACAACCCAATAACATTATTCGTTTTTATGTTAATGTAAATAACGGTTCAAAAGTCTACTAGTCCAGTTTTGCCACTGCTAAACTATTTTATAGACGCAGTTATATTTCATAGCTGTTTCTTTTTTTCTGTCTAATCCGTAAGAAACCGTAAGAAATGCTGTAATAAAGATACATTCTTAAAGGTTCAGATAAGCCCATCGTAGAAGCTTCGATATCGGTATCAGACTGGACCAATATGTCAACGGTACTAGGCCCAGGAAAAGATAAGGAGACAGAACAGTAATACATCAACACTGTCGGTCACTGGGTATCCTGTGTTAGATATTTGATCGTTGGGGACAAAGCCAACACAATATCTCGGCAGTTAACTCCGATATCAGTATCACACTGGAGCAATGTGTCAACGGTACTCGGCCCAGGAAGAGATAAGAAGACAGGACAGTAATCCATCAACAATGTCGGTCACTGGGTATCCTGTGTTAGATATTTGGTCGTTGGGGACAAAGCCAACACAATATCACACCATTCACCTCCGATATCAGTATCACACTGGAGCAATGTGTCAACGGTACTAGGCCCAGGAAGAGATAAGAAGACAGGACAGTTTTCCATCATCACTGTCGGTCACTGGGTATCCTGCGTTAGAGTTAGATATATGACCTGTCAATAAAATGACTGTCACATGTTTATCAGTTATTGATTTTCAAAGTTGATTTTCAGTTATTGGTTTACGCGCAAAATGGCTCATGGTAATATGATTTTTTCATATATGGTTGAGATTAATAATTCATCTAAATAGTAAATATGCTATATCAAACTAAACAATTAAAAATTATGTATTAAATATTTGAAATACCTTGTTCCATTGACCATTCTCATCTATCATTACCCAATTTAGTTAAGTTCTACAAAAGTGTCATGTTTACTGAGTTACGTTTGTTTTAAGGTATGTTTAATAGTTGGAATGTTCAATATTTTTGTTGTATCTGTGATGTTTTGCTATATGTATAATAGTACGAGGAACTTATAAAATTATTAGCTCACCTTATTTGTAAAATTGTTAAAGCAAATTTCAATGAAATCTGAGTATATGAGTTTAATACTTTTTTTATTCTTTCATATTTTCTTACATTTGCTGTTACCATAAGTTATAGGAAGAATATTTTGTCGTAAATATTTTTAACCACTGAATTATTAAGCAATGTATAATTTAAAATGTATGTTCAATTTATCACAATATACAGAGATATATTAAGCAATAAAAAACATATATATATAATTAACGCTTGATCGGTGCAGTGAAAATATAAAAAGACTACTCCATGCTTATAAATCTCGAAACTTACTTTACCTATAACTATGGAATGAAATGAAATTTAAACAAGTCTTCATCAACATAACCCCAAAATCAAATATCAATAGTATGAGGAAGACAGAGGTTGTTGGACATTTGCCATCATTACGTGAAAATTACCAATCACGACGTTTCGATTTGGTAAAACCCAAACCTTTTTCAAGTGCTAAAAACTAAATTACATCTACACAAACATGTTATAAAACTACGTTCTTAAACTAATAACTTCCTACATTAAATATTATCTACATTTTAACCTAGATATAGAATAAGGTACAACAGAATGAACTTCCACTATATATAAAAATGCTAACAGGGTTAAATTAATATAATCAATTATGCGCTGCCAGGGTCATGATAACAACAAAATAATGTTAAAACAGAATTAAGTTAATATTAAAATCAGACTGAAATGAGATTACATTAACTAATCATAAATAAAATAAATATATAGTACCTGAAAAACACCATTAAATTTAAAATAACCTTAAGCATGCACAAAAATGATATATGTGACTCGGAAGGACTGAGACTACATATATCATTGGTTGTAGACTACATAGATTGGATAGAATCTTAGTCCTTCCGAGTCACATATATCATTTTTTGTGCATGCTTAATGTTATTTTAAATTAATAGAGTTTTTCAGGTACCATATATTTATTTTATTTATGATTAGTTAATGTAATCTCATTTCATTCTGATTTGAATATTAATTTAATTGTGTTTTAACATTTTTTCGTTGATATCATGGCCTTGGCAGCGCCTAATTGGTTATATTAATTTAACCCTGTTAACATTTTTATATTTAGTGGAAGTTCATTCTGTTGGACCCCATTCTATGATCTAGGTTAAAATGTAGATAATATTTAATGTAGATAAGTTTATTAGTTTAAGAACGTAGTTTTATAACATGTTTGTGTAGTTGTAATTTAGTTTTTAGCACTTGAAAAAGGTTTGGTTTTTACCAAATCGAAACGTCTTGATTGGTAATTTTCACGTAATGATGGCAAATGTCCAACAACCTTTGTCTTCCTCATCTGATACTCTATCATTAACAAATTTCAAAAACAAAGGATCAAGAGTACGTGAAAATCGGGGATTCCAAATTTAATTTGGTAATTAGGTTAATACAGTATTTAAACAATCTCATTAAAATATGGGTTTAAATCAATTTCGTAAATACAAAACATTACATTTTATCTCCCTTTAAACATTATGTTGACAAATGTTAGTTTATATAAGAATTCTCTTCACTTCAGTAAATTTTATATTTTAATTTTTTTTAAATTGACTGTAGTGTTTAGAATCTCCATAAACTTAGATTACAATATCCAGTGAGAACAGCTTGAAGAATGTTAAGAAATGTATATTTAATGCGAATGAAATGCCTCGATTGAATTTGAGTTTTACTGAATACATAAATAATAATAAAGTTTTTCTTATATATGAATCACTTAAAATACTAGAAGTATTTTGTTTGCATGCCAAGAAATATGTTGTAGTGAAGTGGTTGAAGCAAGAAGTTAATGGACAAAGATCCAACCAAGCTGACTGCTTTCAGAGGAATGGAAAACGTGTAAAAGCCAGTTACACCTCTGTATACACTGTACACGAATGAGTTGCAGAATAACTTCAGAGAGTGAACAGTTTTAGAGAGAAAATGTTATCCCAAAGTATTGCCAGTTGTATTTGCCATTCATTTTATTCAATGTGAAAAACTCTAAATAGTTTTTATAAAATATCAGGATTCGTATATATTTATTTTCTCTTTGTTACCATTACACTTAAAAATGATGCAATTGGTGTTATATTATTGTTTATGTACAACTTTATTAATATTTATATTTGCTTTATAATATAGCAGTGGGGGTTCACCATAGTCTTATAAAGAATGTAATAGTGTCTGTGTATATATTAGCACAGCTATACAATCGACTCGTTTGAATTACTTGTGGAAGGAATTAGTCTTTTCCAAATGAGGAGCTTAGCTATTTCTCCGATATAAAAATCAAACCACGGAATTTGTCAGATATGATTATTTTTCTTCTTTTAGTCTCTTTATAATCTAAGTCAACACTAGTTTCAGTCTGCATTCAAACATTCACATTAGATTAAATGTTATAAAATAACTATTCTTCTCTACCTGCGTGGGTGGAAGGGTTATTAACATTGTACTTTTATGGGTGGGAACATCAGAAATGATGTACGTGTATGGGCGGGCGGATACGGTATTCACACTGTACGTTAACTGATGGGCGGGTAGGATTAATAATACTGGCCGTGCACAACACACTTTAACGAACATCATAATGGTAATCTATTAGCTTAGTTGCAAGGTAGTAACACTCTTTTTGACATTTTTAAACTGAGAGACACGAGAAAAGTTAAACTAAAACAAATAGACATAATTTAACTTGCATTTCTGAGATAGCCACTGCGTTTAAGGCGAATAAGGTGAGATAAAAAGTGGAAAATATAAAACCCTCAAGAATATTAAATCAACAGAGAGAAAATGAAAACAAATGTCGTGATTCTGAGGAAAAGGATAAAGTTAAGGATCGCTTACCTACCTCCCCACTCTGACCTTCATTCTCCGCCTCTTGATCATGTTTCAGATAGTTGTGCTTGGAAGATCGTTTCGACGTGTCTGTGTTGTACAACAACTTTGTATTTTCTCTTTTGTGTATGGGTTATTAAATTTATTAAATAGGATTAATGTTGTTATTGTTAGTTTAGCTAAACATATCAGTTAACATTACAAGGTACTTACTTTGACTGTCAGTAATAGGATTATTGCTTTGACGTAGGAATCTCTGTCATGTAAGATAATTTGTACATTGAACGGTGTTGTTTCATAGTTTATTTAAAATCAGCTAAATTTACGACTTCAAAAGGCCTCAAGTTCTAATATAGTAGTTAAAACATTATATTTGTATTTTTCCTGTCTCAAGGGAAGGTACATTAACTAATTTTTATTACAAAATTAGGAAATAACTTACTCACCGAAAACCAACTGTACCACCTTAAAATAAACTAGTTCCCAAACTGTTCACAAATATGAGACACCACCACGACTTTTTGCGTATTTTAAAGTGCTCATATGAATGATTATATGAGTATGAATGACCTGTGTCGACTGGTTACCAACCGAGTTTGACTTATGCTCAGAAAGAGTAATCCCAATAATAACTACAAATAAGAAAGAAACAGAGGTCACATGTAATAGTGCTCTAAATGTGTGTCGAGTACTTAGTTCTCCAGTTTGCCAGAGCCAGCACCTTGTTAGCCCCTATCTTATTCCCTCAAACCCACAAGAGAGTAATATTAGTTATTACTACAGAAGAATAAAGATTTCCATTATAATCTATTTATAAGTGACACTGAGGCGTTCACCGCAGCCATAAGAAAGCGTCCTCCGTTTCTTTTTTTTCTCTTTGGTTCAACTCATGAAAGCCTCGACATGAAGGAACAGTAATTTTCAATACATTTTTCCGTTCGTTAATAATTAATGAGCAGTTTTACATGTAAAGTTTTTAAGCGCGAAGTTACAAAATGGGAATATCACTTTCAAAGATAAAACATAAATAATTGTTTGCCTGCAGAACACAGCGTTGCTCCTTGAAAACATTGTTTTGGTGAGCTCAAAGCCTTTTTTAGTTCAAGACTAGGAGAGGAACGGTAAATGAAAATAATTGGGTAGCATTAATTAATTAAAAACATTCCCTTCAGCGCCTGGACGGTATTGCATGACCGAAAGAAATAAACTGGTGTAAAACATATTGAATGTACCAAGTATGTTTAATGTGTTAGTTCTACTTGGGTATAATTATTTAATGTGTTAGTTCTACCTGGGTATAATTATTTAATGTGTTAGTTCTACCTGGGTATAATTATTTAATGTGTTAGTTCTACCTGGGTATAATTATTTAATGTGTTAGTTCTACCTGGGTATAATTATTTAATGTGTTAGTTCTACCGGGGTATAATTATTTAATGTGTTAGTTCTACCTGGGTATAATTATTTAATGTGTTAGTTCTACCTGGGTATAATTATTTAATGTGTTAGTTCTACCGGGGTATAATTATTTAATGTGTTAGTTCTACCTGGGTATAATTATTTAATGTGTTAGTTCTACCAGGGTATAATTATTTAATGTGTTAGTTCTACCAGGGTATAATTATTTAATGTGTTAGTTCTACCTGGGTATAATTATTTAATGTGTTAGTTCCACCTTGGTATAATTATTTAATGTTTTAGTTCTACCAGGGTATATATATTTAATGTGTTAGTTCTACCAGGATATAATTATTTAATGTGTTAGTTCTACCAGGGTATAATTATTTAATGTGTTAGTTCTACCAGGGTATAATTATTTAATGTGTTAGTTCTACTTGGGTATAATTATTTAATGTGTTAGTTCTACCTGGGTATAATTATTTGATGTGTTAGTTCTACCGGGGTATAATTATTTAATGTGTTAGTTCTACCGGGGTATAATTATTTAATGTGTTAGTTCTACCTGGGTATAATTATTTAATGTGTTAGTTCTACCTGGGTATAATTATTTAATGTGTTAGTTCTACCTGGGTATAATTATTTAATGTGTTAGTTCTACCTGGGTATAATTATTTAATGTGTTAGTTCTACCGGGGTATAATTATTTAATGTGTTAGTTCTACCTGGGTATAATTATTTAATGTGTTAGTTCTACCTGGGTATAATTATTTAATGTGTTAGTTCTACCTGGATATAATTATTAAATGTGTTAGTTCTACCGGGGTATAATTATTTAATGTGTTAGTTCTACCTGGGTATAATTATTTAATGTGTTAGTTTTACCTGGGTATAATTATTTAATGTGTTAGTTCTACCTGGGTATAATTATTTAATGTGTTAGTTCTACCTGGGTATAATTATTTAATGTGTTAGTTCTACCTGGGTATAATTATTTAATGTGTTAGTTCTACCTGGATATAATTATTAACTGTGTTAGTTCTACCGGGGTATAATTATTTAATGTGTTAGTTCTACCTGGGTATAATTATTTAATGTGTTAGTTCTACCTGGGTATAATTATTTAATGTGTTAGTTCTACCTGGGTATAATTATTTAATGTGTTAGTTCTACCTGGGTATAATTATTTAATGTGTTAGTTCTACCTGGGTATAATTATTTAATGTGTTAGTTCTACCTGGGTATAATTATTAACTGTGTTAGTTCTACCGGGGTATAATTATTTAATGTGTTAGTTCTACCTGGGTTAGTTCTACCTGGGTATAATTATTTAATGTGTTAGTTCTACCTGGGTATAATTATTTAATGTGTTAGTTCTACCTGGGTATAATTATTTAATGTGTTAGTTCTACCTGAGTATAATTATTTAATGTGTTAGTTCTACCTGGGTATAATTATTTAATGTGTTAGTTCTACCTGGGTATAATTATTTAATGTGTTAGTTCTACCTGGGTATAATTATTTAATGTGTTAGTTCTACCTGGGTATAATTATTTACTGTGTTAGTTCTACCTGGGTATAATTATTTAATGTGTTAGTTCTACCTGGGTATAATTATTTAATGTGTTAGTTCTACCTGGGTATAATTATTTAATGTGTTAGTTCTACCTGGGTATAATTATTTAATGTGTTAGTTCTACCTGGGTATAATTATTTAATGTGTTAGTTCTACCTGGGTATAATTATTTAATGTGTTAGTTCTACCTGGGTATAATTATTTAATGTGTTAGTTCTACCTGGGTATAATTATTTAATGTGTTAGTTCTACCTGGGTATAATTATTTAATGTGTTAGTTCTACTTGGGTATAAATATTTAATGTGTTAGTTCTACCTGGGTATAATTATTTAATGTGTTAGTTCTACCTGGGTATAATTATTTAATGTGTTAGTTCTACCTGGGTATAATTATTTACTGTGTTAGTTCTACTTGGGTATAATTATTTAATGTGTTAGTTCTACCTGGGTATAATTATTTAATGTGTTAGTTCTACCTGGGTATAATTATTTAATGTGTTAGTTCTACCTGGGTATAATTATTTAATGTGTTAGTTCTACCTGGGTATAATTATTTAATGTGTTAGTTCTACCTGGGTATAATTATTTAATGTGTTAGTTCTACCTGGGTATAATTATTTAATGTGTTAGTTCTACCTGGGTATAATTATTTAATGTGTTAGTTCTACCTGGGTATAATTATTTAATGTGTTAGTTCTACCTGGGTATAATTATTTAATGTGTTAGTTCTACCTGGGTATAATTATTTAATGTGTTAGTTCTACCTGGGTATAATTATTTAATGTGTTAGTTCTACCTGGGTATAATTATCAATGTGTTAGTTCTACCTGGGTATAATTATTTAATGTGTTAGTTCTACCTGGGTATAATTATTTAATGTGTTAGTTCTACTTGGGTATAATTATTTAATGTGTTAGTTCTACCTGGGTATAATTATTTAATGTGTTAGTTCTACCTGGGTATAATTATTTAATGTGTTAGTTCTACCTGGGGTATAATTATTTAATGTGTTAGTTCTACCTGGGTATAATTATTTAATGTGTTAGTTCTACCTGGGTATAATTATTTAATGTGTTAGTTCTACCTGGGTATAATTATTTAATGTGTTAGTTCTACCTTGGTATAATTATTTAATGTGTTAGTTCTACCTGGGTATAATTATTTAATGTGTTAGTTCCACCTTGTATAATTATTTAATGTGTTAGTTCTACCTGGGTATAATTATTTAATGTGTTAGTTCTACCTGGGTATAATTATTTAATGTGTTAGTTCTACCTGGGTATAATTATTTAATGTGTTAGTTCTACCTGGGTATAATTATTTAATGTGTTAGTTCTACCTGGGTATAATTATTTAATGTGTTAGTTCTACCTGGGTATAATTATTTAATGTGTTAGTTCTACCTGGGTATAATTATTTAATGTGTTAGTTCTACCTGGGTATAATTATTTAATGTGTTAGTTCTACCTGGGTATAATTATTTAATGTGTTAGTTCTACCTGGGTATAATTATTTAATGTGTTAGTTCTACCTGGGTATAATTATTTAATGTGTTAGTTCTACCTGGGTATAATTATTTAATGTGTTAGTTCTACCTGGGTATAATTATTTAATGTGTTAGTTCTACCTGGGTATAATTATTTAATGTGTTAGTTCTACCTGGGTATAATTATTTAATGTGTTAGTTCTACCTGGGTATAATTATTTAATGTGTTAGTTCTACCTGGGTATAATTATTTAATGTGTTAGTTCTACCTGGGTATAATTATTTAATGTGTTAGTTCTACCTGGGTATAATTATTTAATGTGTTAGTTCTACCTGGGTATAATTATTTAATGTGTTAGTTCTACCTGGGTATAATTATTTAATGTGTTAGTTCTACCTGGGTATAATTATTTAATGTGTTAGTTCTACCTGGGTATAATTATTTAATGTGTTAGTTCTACCTGGGTATAATTATTTAATGTGTTAGTTCTACCTGGGTATAATTATTTAATGTGTTAGTTCTACCTGGGTATAATTATTTAATGTGTTAGTTCTACCTGGGTATAATTATTTAATGTGTTAGTTCTACCTGGGTATAATTATTTAATGTGTTAGTTCTACCTGGGTATAATTATTTAATGTGTTAGTTCTACCTGGGTATAATTATTTAATGTGTTAGTTCTACCTGGGTATAATTATTTAATGTGTTAGTTCTACCTGGGTATAATTATTTAATGTGTTAGTTCTACCTGGGTATAATTATTTAATGTGTTAGTTCTACCTGGGTATAATTATTTAATGTGTTAGTTCTACCTGGGTATAATTATTTAATGTGTTAGTTCTACCTGGGTATAATTATTTAATGTGTTAGTTCTACCTGGGTATAATTATTTAATGTGTTAGTTCTACCTGGGTATAATTATTTAATGTGTTAGTTCTACCTGGGTATAATTATTTAATGTGTTAGTTCTACCTGGGTATAATTATTTAATGTGTTAGTTCTACCTGGGTATAATTATTTAATGTGTTAGTTCTACCTGGGTATAATTATTTAATGTGTTAGTTCTACCTGGGTATAATTATTTAATGTGTTAGTTCTACCTGGGTATAATTATTTAATGTGTTAGTTCTACCTGGGTATAATTATTTAATGTGTTAGTTCTACCTGGGTATAATTATTTAATGTGTTAGTTCTACCTGGGTATAATTATTTAATGTGTTAGTTCTACCTGGGTATAATTATTTAATGTGTTAGTTCTACCTGGGTATAATTATTTAATGTGTTAGTTCTACCTGGGTATAATTATTTAATGTGTTAGTTCTACCTGGGTATAATTATTTAATGTGTTAGTTCTACCTGGGTATAATTATTTAATGTGTTAGTTCTACCTGGGTATAATTATTTAATGTGTTAGTTCTACCTGGGTATAATTATTTAATGTGTTAGTTCTACCTGGGTATAATTATTTAATGTGTTAGTTCTACCTGGGTATAATTATTTAATGTGTTAGTTCTACCTGGGTATAATTATTTAATGTGTTAGTTCTACCTGGGTATAATTATTTAATGTGTTAGTTCTACCTGGGTATAATTATTTAATGTGTTAGTTCTACCTGGGTATAATTATTTAATGTGTTAGTTCTACCTGGGTATAATTATTTAATGTGTTAGTTCTACCTGGGTATAATTATTTAATGTGTTAGTTCTACCTGGGTATAATTATTTAATGTGTTAGTTCTACCTGGGTATAATTATTTAATGTGTTAGTTCTACCTGGGTATAATTATTTAATGTGTTAGTTCTACCTGGGTATAATTATTTAATGTGTTAGTTCTACCTGGGTATAATTATTTAATGTGTTAGTTCTACCTGGGTATAATTATTTAATGTGTTAGTTCTACCTGGGTATAATTATTTAATGTGTTAGTTCTACCTGGGTATAATTATTTAATGTGTTAGTTCTACCTGGGTATAATTATTTAATGTGTTAGTTCTACCTGGGTATAATTATTTAATGTGTTAGTTCTACCTGGGTATAATTATTTAATGTGTTAGTTCTACCTGGGTATAATTATTTAATGTGTTAGTTCTACCTGGGTATAATTATTTAATGTGTTAGTTCTACCTGGGTATAATTATTTAATGTGTTAGTTCTACCTGGGTATAATTATTTAATGTGTTAGTTCTACCTGGGTATAATTATTTAATGTGTTAGTTCTACCTGGGTATAATTATTTAATGTGTTAGTTCTACCTGGGTATAATTATTTAATGTGTTAGTTCTACCTGGGTATAATTATTTAATGTGTTAGTTCTACCTGGGTATAATTATTTAATGTGTTAGTTCTACCTGGGTATAATTATTTAATGTGTTAGTTCTACCTGGGTATAATTATTTAATGTGTTAGTTCTACCTGGGTATAATTATTTAATGTGTTAGTTCTACCTGGGTATAATTATTTAATGTGTTAGTTCTACCTGGGTATAATTATTTAATGTGTTAGTTCTACCTGGGTATAATTATTTAATGTGTTAGTTCTACCTGGGTATAATTATTTAATGTGTTAGTTCTACCTGGGTATAATTATTTAATGTGTTAGTTCTACCTGGGTATAATTATTTAATGTGTTAGTTCTACCTGGGTATAATTATTTAATGTGTTAGTTCTACCTGGGTATAATTATTTAATGTGTTAGTTCTACCTGGGTATAATTATTTAATGTGTTAGTTCTACCTGGGTATAATTATTTAATGTGTTAGTTCTACCTGGGTATAATTATTTAATGTGTTAGTTCTACCTGGGTATAATTATTTAATGTGTTAGTTCTACCTGGGTATAATTATTTAATGTGTTAGTTCTACCTGGGTATAATTATTTAATGTGTTAGTTCTACCTGGGTATAATTATTTAATGTGTTAGTTCTACCTGGGTATAATTATTTAATGTGTTAGTTCTACCTGGGTATAATTATTTAATGTGTTAGTTCTACCTGGGTATAATTATTTAATGTGTTAGTTCTACCTGGGTATAATTATTTAATGTGTTAGTTCTACCTGGGTATAATTATTTAATGTGTTAGTTCTACCTGGGTATAATTATTTAATGTGTTAGTTCTACCTGGGTATAATTATTTAATGTGTTAGTTCTACCTGGGTATAATTATTTAATGTGTTAGTTCTACCTGGGTATAATTATTTAATGTGTTAGTTCTACCTGGGTATAATTATTTAATGTGTTAGTTCTACCTGGGTATAATTATTTAATGTGTTAGTTCTACCTGGGTATAATTATTTAATGTGTTAGTTCTACCTGGGTATAATTATTTAATGTGTTAGTTCTACCTGGGTATAATTATTTAATGTGTTAGTTCTACCTGGGTATAATTATTTAATGTGTTAGTTCTACCTGGGTATAATTATTTAATGTGTTAGTTCTACCTGGGTATAATTATTTAATGTGTTAGTTCTACCTGGGTATAATTATTTAATGTGTTAGTTCTACCTGGGTATAATTATTTAATGTGTTAGTTCTACCTGGGTATAATTATTTAATGTGTTAGTTCTACCTGGGTATAATTATTTAATGTGTTAGTTCTACCTGGGTATAATTATTTAATGTGTTAGTTCTACCTGGGTATAATTATTTAATGTGTTAGTTCTACCTGGGTATAATTATTTAATGTGTTAGTTCTACCTGGGTATAATTATTTAATGTGTTAGTTCTACCTGGGTATAATTATTTAATGTGTTAGTTCTACCTGGGTATAATTATTTAATGTGTTAGTTCTACCTGGGTATAATTATTTAATGTGTTAGTTCTACCTGGGTATAATTATTTAATGTGTTAGTTCTACCTGGGTATAATTATTTAATGTGTTAGTTCTACCTGGGTATAATTATTTAATGTGTTAGTTCTACCTGGGTATAATTATTTAATGTGTTAGTTCTACCTGGGTATAATTATTTAATGTGTTAGTTCTACCTGGGTATAATTATTTAATGTGTTAGTTCTACCTGGGTATAATTATTTAATGTGTTAGTTCTACCTGGGTATAATTATTTAATGTGTTAGTTCTACCTGGGTATAATTATTTAATGTGTTAGTTCTACCTGGGTATAATTATTTAATGTGTTAGTTCTACCTGGGTATAATTATTTAATGTGTTAGTTCTACCTGGGTATAATTATTTAATGTGTTAGTTCTACCTGGGTATAATTATTTAATGTGTTAGTTCTACCTGGGTATAATTATTTAATGTGTTAGTTCTACCTGGGTATAATTATTTAATGTGTTAGTTCTACCTGGGTATAATTATTTAATGTGTTAGTTCTACCTGGGTATAATTATTTAATGTGTTAGTTCTACCTGGGTATAATTATTTAATGTGTTAGTTCTACCTGGGTATAATTATTTAATGTGTTAGTTCTACCTGGGTATAATTATTTAATGTGTTAGTTCTACCTGGGTATAATTATTTAATGTGTTAGTTCTACCTGGGTATAATTATTTAATGTGTTAGTTCTACCTGGGTATAATTATTTAATGTGTTAGTTCTACCTGGGTATAATTATTTAATGTGTTAGTTCTACCTGGGTATAATTATTTAATGTGTTAGTTCTACCTGGGTATAATTATTTAATGTGTTAGTTCTACCTGGGTATAATTATTTAATGTGTTAGTTCTACCTGGGTATAATTATTTAATGTGTTAGTTCTACCTGGGTATAATTATTTAATGTGTTAGTTCTACCTGGGTATAATTATTTAATGTGTTAGTTCTACCTGGGTATAATTATTTAATGTGTTAGTTCTACCTGGGTATAATTATTTAATGTGTTAGTTCTACCTGGGTATAATTATTTAATGTGTTAGTTCTACCTGGGTATAATTATTTAATGTGTTAGTTCTACCTGGGTATAATTATTTAATGTGTTAGTTCTACCTGGGTATAATTATTTAATGTGTTAGTTCTACCTGGGTATAATTATTTAATGTGTTAGTTCTACCTGGGTATAATTATTTAATGTGTTAGTTCTACCTGGGTATAATTATTTAATGTGTTAGTTCTACCTGGGTATAATTATTTAATGTGTTAGTTCTACCTGGGTATAATTATTTAATGTGTTAGTTCTACCTGGGTATAATTATTTAATGTGTTAGTTCTACCTGGGTATAATTATTTAATGTGTTAGTTCTACCTGGGTATAATTATTTAATGTGTTAGTTCTACCTGGGTATAATTATTTAATGTGTTAGTTCTACCTGGGTATAATTATTTAATGTGTTAGTTCTACCTGGGTATAATTATTTAATGTGTTAGTTCTACCTGGGTATAATTATTTAATGTGTTAGTTCTACCTGGGTATAATTATTTAATGTGTTAGTTCTACCTGGGTATAATTATTTAATGTGTTAGTTCTACCTGGGTATAATTATTTAATGTGTTAGTTCTACCTGGGTATAATTATTTAATGTGTTAGTTCTACCTGGGTATAATTATTTAATGTGTTAGTTCTACCTGGGTATAATTATTTAATGTGTTAGTTCTACCTGGGTATAATTATTTAATGTGTTAGTTCTACCTGGGTATAATTATTTAATGTGTTAGTTCTACCTGGGTATAATTATTTAATGTGTTAGTTCTACCTGGGTATAATTATTTAATGTGTTAGTTCTACCTGGGTATAATTATTTAATGTGTTAGTTCTACCTGGGTATAATTATTTAATGTGTTAGTTCTACCTGGGTATAATTATTTAATTTGTTAGTTCTACCTGGGTATAATTATTTAATGTGTTAGTTCTACCTGGGTATAATTATAAATCACGCGAGTGTGAATCCTCAAAGCTCTTGGGCCTCATGTACGATGGTGACCTCACTTTCTCTGGTCATGTAAGTGCTGTTTGTCAGCGGGCCCTTAGTCGACTAAGAATGTTATACAAACATAGGTACTTGTTTCCTAAAGAGACCAAGCTTCGCCTTGTACTCTCTGTGATCGATTACTGCCTCCCTGTGTATGGCAACATTGTGTCTAAAGGGGATTTAGACAAATTACAGAGAGTGCAAAATATGTGTGTCAGGTATGTACGTGGACTAAGAAGGTTTGACCACGTTTCGGAGGCGCGACGATCACTGGGTTTGCTGACTGTAACTGATACCTGTACTATGCGCTCCTCATGCCTAGTTTATAGAATCTTTACCACTGGCAGGCCGGGATATTTTAGGGAAAAACTAAAACACATTTCTCAGATCTGATTTCACAGCACTAGACAAGATCAAGTTTTGGAGATGCCTCGCCTTCGCCGTGAATTTGAAAGAAAAAGATTTGCGTACTTTGCTCCCAAATTATTTAATGAATTTTCCTCCAGTGTAACAGGCCAGGGTGTATCTGAAACTACAAATAAAAACAATGTATATAAATATTTAATGTATAATACAAGCTGATATATCCATATATAACTGTACTGTATACATAACTTTATGTTTTAATTATGAATAACTAAAATTAGCTTTTAATTTTTTTAATAATTGTAATGACTTGAGTTGTTTTGTCATTGTTTGTTGAAAACCACTCCAAAATAAGGACCTTATTTATTTATTTATTTGATCCTTAGTCCTTTAAAAATATACTATTGAGATTTTTTTAAATTAATTTTAAAATATTATGTTAAAATTGAGATTTTCTATTGATCCTAGTGGTTTTGAACTCATATAATATCCTACTGATTGGATTTTAGATTTAATTAGTACAACTAAAGTTTAATAGAACATTTAGTACAATAACATTTAACTTTACACTTCATTAATATTGTCGTAATTAAAGTAAAAAATATTGTATATGTATATAACATTGATAGTCTAACACTAAAATAATAATAACAGATGATGAGAGAAACTTATGGAATTCATATAAAAGAGAATAAAGGAATTCATTGATAATGACAATAAAGGTACCATAATTCATTTTAAGGTAGTTTAATGCTTTCTAACAACGAGTGTTACATCAGAAAAAGCTTTTAACGGGAATGAGATGACTTCTCTTAGAAGCTTTTCAGTTTCTATGCAGTAAGTAACTGGCTGGTTGGTTAGCTTTCATCTTGCTAAGATTGCCAAGTACTCCGTGCGAATACTCTGCTTATTTCTACATAAGTTGATCTGCTAAACAAAAAATTTGCGGCTGTGTAGTTTCCTCTACTGTATTTGTCCATACTGATGTTAACAGATTTATACAACTATAATTTTCTATCTGAAATAGTAAAGTTTAATTAAAATGATCTAATGAAACAATTCCTAATCAGGACGTATTCGTCAAGGAAATAGTAACATGGCTACCAATTATATAAAAGGTAAGAAGGTCGAGTTGTATAAACTTCCTCAAATTCTATTATACCCCTTCACCTAACCTAACTAAACGAAATCTAACGTTGTAAACCCGACCTTAACCTAACCTAATATTAATTAAACAACCAACTCTAACAGCGAACAATTTTAAGTGGGACCTCACGCATAAAAAATGTAATACTTCTTTAACCTAAAAGAAAAATATTTATAATTTACTAATTTACTTGGTTCATACGGTAAAGAATATTCTGTTTGATCATACGTCATAAGTCCATGATTAACGGATGACGAAAACCAACGGGTCAGAAAATATGCCAATTTATCAAGCCTTATCTTCTGATGTTTGGATATAATCATGTTTATAGCTAAATACCAACTAAATCTTGTGTACTAGTGGAGAGTTAAAGGACCTTTTGGTGCAGACACGGGTGGTTTTAGTGAGACATTACAGAAGGCCAACAAGACAGAGCCGTTTGTTCCCATCGTGTCTCACTGAAAGTTTACAGCCGAGTACTTACATTCTGGTCACCATCATCACCACATTCTAACAATTATATGTCATCGTGCACTGCGAACTCTGCCCTACTTACTGTTCATGGTAGTTCAGTGAGATATTACAGAATGCCAACAAGACAGAACCGTTTGTTCCCATTGTGTCTCACTGAAAGTTTACAGCCGAGTACTTACATTCTGGTCACCATCATCACCACATTCTAACAATTATATGTCATCGTGCACTGCGAACTCTGCCCTACTTACTGTTCATGGTAGTTCAGTGAGATATTACAGAATGCCAACAAGACAGAACCGTTTGTTCCCATTGTGTCTCACTGAAAGTTTACAGCCGAGTACTTACGTTCTGGTCACCATCATCACCACATTTCAACAATTATATGTCATCGAGCACTGTGAACTCTGCCCTACTTACTGTTCATGGTAGTTCAGTGAGACATTACAGAAGGCCAACAAGACAGAACCGTTTGTTTCCATTGTGTCTAACTGAAAGTTTACAGCCGAGTACTTACGTTCTGGTCACCATCATCACCACATTTCAACAATTATATGTCATCGAGCACTGTGAACTCTGCCCTACTTACTGTTCATGGTAGTTCAGTGAGATATTACAGAATGCCAACAAGACAGAGCCGTTTGTTCCCATCGTGTCTAACTGAAAGTTTACAGCCGAGTACTTACGTTCTGGTCAACATCATCAGCACATTCTAACACTTATATGTCATCGAGCACTGTGAACTCTGCCACTTACTGTTCATGGTAGTTCAGTGAGACATTACAGAAGGCCAACAAGACAGAGCCGTTTGTTCCCATCGTGTCTAACTGAAAGTTTACAACCAAGTACTTACATTCTGGTCAACATCATCAGCACATTCTAACACTTATATGTCATCGTGCACTGTGAACTCTGCCCTACTTATGTGCATGCTAGTTCAGTGAGACATTACAGAAGGCCAAGAAGACAGAGCCGTTTATTCCCATTGTGTCTCACTGACAGTTTACAGCCAAGTACTTACGTTCTGGTCACCATCATCAGCACATTCCAACACTTATATGTCATCGTACACTATGAACTCTGCCCTACTTACTGTTTATGGAAGCTCAAGTGAGACTATGAACTTCCACACTTATAGGTCGTCGTACACTGTGAACTCGGCCTTACTTACTGAGCTTTGATAATTCTATGTTACCTTCGATAACGTATCGTTATTGTTCCTTGATACTTTTCATAATTTGCCCTAAGGTCCATGTTTCAGAGAAGGTAGCATGTGTTTAGTATTATAACATAATACAATATTAATGTAAAATAATTTAAGTGCGAAAGTACTATGTAGGTATCATGCATTTATTTATGAATGTTATGTTATTTTATATACACTTTTATTTTATCGGACCCTGGCTGTAATAATATTTCTAATGATATAAATTACCTCGCCTTAAAAATATTTTTAAACGTGTTTCTAAAATAAACCTCAATTTAGAAATCGTTATACAATTTTAACATGAATTAAAAAAGTTCCTTCATTATCATTTCTATTTTTCCACGCTATTTATGTTTTTTATTGCTTCTACCAATGTCTTTGCCTGTCATTTTCAGAGTACCTAGTTGACAAGTCATGCAAAATAACGTTTAATTAATTTTAATTTACGTAAGATTTGGGTACGTTTATAACACTTCATATTTTCAAACGTAATGAAAATGCTAATATAGAACTTGATCGTAATAAAGGTCGATGCTCTCAGAGTCAATAATACTCTTCAGACGTACTTTTCGCTGAAATACGCCCAGATCAGCAGGAAATGACGCTTGGAAAGTTGTGTTACGGTCGACATGGCGGCTCAATCGAGCGAAGCGAACTGTTTCAACAGCCACCAATCACTACGACTTTCTCAAGAAGGGTTGTATGTAAATAAATGTATACGTAATCTTTGCTATGCATATATATATATATATATATATATATATATATATATATATATATATACACGTGAAGCTATTAAGTTTACCAAGTCAATTATTTCCTGTTATGCCCAAGCTTGATATGTTACTGTCATACATTTCTTAGTAATATGATAATTTATTCAATTTCTTAATCAAGAAATTTATATCTTATGCATTTATACAATGTATTGTGGTTAGGGTAGTAAAATCACTATCGGATGAAACCGGGACATTATCAACTCGGCTTTGAAAAGCGAGCCCACCTCCCAAAAATATACTTACGATATTTCAACCTATATAATACTTTATTCTCTGTAAATATATTTTGTTAGACGTTCACACAATGTTTTTAGTGTGGTGATTGCCCAATATTTATTATTTTGTTTATAAATAATAAAAACTCCTAAATATCTAAATTTTAGGACTTTCCACCATAAAAAAACAACTTTTGGGACACCATATAATGCAATAAAAAACCGGGATAAAACCAGTTTCCTGGACATTGGTCACTTACTTATTGTCTATCCACCCACTCAACGTAAATAGGTTTTTTAAAGACTATCAATGTTTTATTCTTTTTTTTAATGTCAACGTTTTCTAATATCCCCCCCTCCCGTATTCCACCATAAAACACTGCTTACATTATAACAAGGCTAAAAGACCACTGCTTACATAACCTGCTCACCCTATGTTTACATATAAAGGGAATATATCTAAGGAATGAAAATCTCTCCTTGACATTTCCATATTTGGATTTATTCATGGTTTTAAGTAAATAACGTAATGAAATCAAAGATTTTTTTTTTAAATTATTGTTTTTACTACATCAATATAATAAAATATCCTCTTAAAATATATAAGATTATTTTTAACTTAACAATTTCAAATCAAATCAAGATTTCCTTTCTTGCCTTACAAAACGTAAAAATTCATTTTCAAGCATCAAAATACAGGAAAAAATAATATATCTAAAAACTAAAATAAGATTTGTAAAATAACTAGAAATAATCTACTAGTGTTCAAGGACAAAAGAATTAACGCTGTTAAACGCCTTCCTTGTCAGCGAGGTATTCTTATAGGCTTTTTTTAATTGAACTTTTAGGCCAGCCAATTTTGACTAGTTACATTTTTATCAACTTCTTAAGTATGATTATCGTTAAACAATAAACTTTCACACGATAAACTGTATAAAGCAACATTTCATGATTTTATTCAAAATCCTTGTCGAGTAAATTTTGATAGTTGAAAAATTAATAAAATCAAAGTCAATAAAGCAATAAATAAAATAAAAGTGTGTTTTTCAAACTTCTAAATTATGGGCATAGCTTATCCTTAAGATAATTAGTAACAAATGTATGGTTCGTCAGAATAAGGGATGTGAGAAACTTCTTAAAAACACTGTATTCAATAATGACATCTAGAGATCGTTAATGTTGATCTATAAAATAAGAAAAGAAACCAACTGATTACACAATATTTGAGACAAGTTTACCAAAGTGCATGTTAGCTGGCATCCCTCATGTTTGTGGTAAACTAAATATAGTGTACTTCTTCGCGATGTGTTCAGGTTGGTCAAAACCGTAATTCGTGTTGGCAGGTCAGGTATTAAACCTGTGTTCATTTTGGTATAGGCCTATGGTTCACGGATTACCAGGTTACGTAAAATACGTGTGTTATGCTTAAAAAAATGAAGTCAATAAGTTTGAATAATTTTACTAAAATTCTTCAATTTATCTAGAACATAATAAAGACAGGATGAAAAGTGCAAGATGTATGTGTCAGTGGGAGTTTGGTTTGAAGTTGGTTTCGTGACGTTTTAGTAACTAACTGCTCTTTCACACGATCCGGCGCGGGCCGTGCGGCGCCCGCCGCGCCGCAAGCATGATGTTTTCCCACGATGTTGGTTTCGTCCGGCGCGCGCCGCGCGGCGCTCCCGCATTTTGACTGTTCAGTTGAGGCTTAAGCTATTATAATGTTAACATCGCGGAAGAAGAAAGTTTTAGCTATGTACTTGCTATGGAGACGGCGAATAAGAAGAATATATTAGGCGGTTTTGGATTCACCCATTGCTTCAAAATCGAAATACTTCTGGGTCCTTCAAAGTTTTATTCAATTCATTGCGGAACAATGAGGAAATATTCTTTTCGTACTTTCGCATGTCAATCAAATCATTTGATGAACTTTATGACAAACTGAAAGACAAGCTGCAAAAACTAGATACAAACATGAGGAACTCCATCCAACCTATGGAAATGCTTGCCGTTACAATATATATGTACAGCGTGTTTCGCGAGAGGTGGACAAAACTACGGGAAATGGTTCTATTTTAATTTTATAACTTTTTTATTCTTTGCATTTTTTTGATAAAATGTACAGTTTTTGAGATAAATGTAATTAACTTTTAGCATGCCGAATCTCTCAAAATACAATGCATCTCGGTTGAATGAAGAAAATGATAAATAAAGACTAGAAATATTTGATAGCCTTTATCTCAAAAACAGTATTTTTATCAAAAAATTGCAAAGAATAAAAGAGTTCCAAAATATTGTTTTTAACCTAAATCCAGCATAAAATACTGAGTTATCCATATTCAGTTTGGTGGCCATATTTGAAATTCAAAAATCAAACTTTTGAGGCCCCTAACTCGAAAACGGGAAATTAAAAAAAAAAAAATGCAAAGAATAAAAACGTTTTAAAATATTGTGTTCTATCCGAAAATACCACGAAATACAGGGTGTTCCATAAGACATTTTCAAGTTGGCCGCTATATTGGAAAATGGAGGCCATTTTTCAAGATTCCAAAATCTGATTTTTATTACCCATAAAAATTAAGGTAATGTTCCCTATTTAAACTTTCCTGTCAAATAATCAGTTTCTAAGATTTAATCAGTTTCTTCTAAGTCAATAATCAGTTTCTAAGGTTCGGCCGCGCGGCGCGCGCCGGACCGTGTGAAAACCTCAATAAGAAACAATAGCCCTTCGCAGAGTGGTCCGGCGTGGACGCCGCATGTCCGGCGTAGGGGAGTCCGGCGGGAATATGCTCGCCGCCCGGCGTCTCCGCCGTGCGGCGCCCGCCGGATCTCGTGTGGAGAGACTTATCTACTCCCATAGCCCAACGCCGCATCAGGCGATCGCCGCACGGCGCTCGCCGGATCGTGTGAAAGAGCACTAAGGTTCAATACTTTTACAATACGAATGTTTTTACGTTTCGTAAAAATCTTTTCTGTTGGTTTTCCTTCACAAATTTTACTTTAAAATTTATATTGTGTTTTCGGAATGTTTATTCTTTTTCTTTATCAAAATAACTGACAACTTTAATATTAGTATACATAATAACTGATTTCTTTAGAATATTGTGCTATTATTTGTATAATTCGTTTATTTTCAATCACCGTTTTTTATAATATATGATTGAGGAATGTTAGTTAGATAGGATTTTGGATATGAGGGACGGTCAATGTTGATCAAACACTGGAAACAGTTTGTTTTACGCCGGTCATATTTGAGCGTGTAAAGTGCCTTGTAGTCATGTGTTTATCTTTTAGGAAGATGGTGTCAAATTTTGCTGAGTCATCCCGGATGTAAGTGCTTCGTTCGAACTCAGCGGTTTAGTCGTTTAGTGTAATGTTAGACTTTTGAAACCCCATAATTTACACATTCTACTGCATTACTTTATTCTTCTTGAACATAATATTTTCATAACAATTTCAAATACCTTGAAATAATAGTCAATGATGATCTTAAATAATTACAATAAAAAAGACGTTGCGAATGACTAAAGCCTTGTGAGTTGTTATTCTGATAAGATTTTTTCAGGTGAGTGGGGTGTCCCTATCGTTATAGTGTTAAATTGACTGTGTTTGATTTACCTTTTTCAAAAAGTACAAGTCTCATAATTATTATTTATTTTTAAATGAAAGTCTACTTCTTTCTCTATAACTTGCATGGATGATTTAGTATGATTTAGTAAAATATTTGTCTTGTAATGATTTTTTTCAAATTGACCTTTAGTCTTACTTAAATTAGTTTTCTAATTCTCTAAAAATTAAAAGGAAATAGTTATTAAAAATACTATCTATTCGAATTATAGAAGAAAATGAGCTAAACAAAATAAAAATAAAATCATCCAGATATCTCGTGTGGTTCCTGAGAAAAGGTATATTGAAACTGAAAACGTTTAACTTCCGTAAAACGCATTTTTAACTTATGCTAGTAATACTAGGGCTGGAAGTACTAGGTGTGTTAGGCCTAAGACCGACTTCTCAAGTAGAGTTATTAATACTTTCCTTCACTTCTTTTCTAACTACACAGTATTTTGGTATACCATTAAACATAATTTTACGATTCTTGAATATTTTACGGACTGCTCGAGGCATTTTTGAACTAAAATAACTGTAAAAATCACTCAGTACTTGTTAGTAAACAAACCACAACATAAAATGCAACAGGCACACGTCACTTAACAAATGTCAAATAAAAACTGCAGGAATATTACAGCCTATTAGAACTATAGCAACTAAACGGCAATTCAAGTAACAATAGCAACTAAGAATACAACTGAACTTATAGTGATGATGCTGGGAGTTGACTAAATAAGCGAAACTTGAACAAGCGTAACTTCAAACATTTATAACTTAAAAAGTAATGGTCATAAATTAATTAAATGTTCAGTAAAATACACAGTAATAACTAGAAAATATTAAAAAAATATCTGGAAAGTTATTTATTTTTTTTACTCACTCGATACCTCTTCAACCCTAGAACCACAATTTTAAGGTCAGAATCAAGCGTTTGGATTAACCTCTAATAATGAAAAACAGATAAATGCTTTTCAATTTCAAAACTATACCTTCTATGGCTTTGATAAATGTAAGATATTTACACTGATTAAGTTTAGGAGTGATATTGTTTTAACAGGGTAAAATTGTTTAGAGATATGATGATTCTAACAGCCTGCTTCTGGAGCTGCCATACACCATTTGAAAGATAGACATTTAACTGTGCATATGGACATAGCAAACTATATATGTACATTGTTTTAATGTAACTTTTTTTACATTTGTTTTTGGGAGGTTTTTCATAGAGGAGTTTAGTGTTTGGAAGATTGACAAAAAAATATGTACGTATGATGTAAATAAGACGTACAGTTTTCAAGACTCTGCGTAGTAATGTTTTGTTTCGATTTGTCTTATGTAAGTAATTCATCTTGGAGAGGTTGACAATATCTTAATATACGAGTATAAAATCCAAAACCGATATACTCACTCACTCATCACGAGATCTCCGGAACCACTGAAAAAAATCGGATGAAATTTAGAGGGAAGTAGCTTTAGTATCATACAGACCCACTGAGAAATGATTTCTCAAAATTCCATTCCAAAGGGGCAGTAACAGCCGTTCAACGTTTACTTTTTTCATTTAGAGTAAGATTGGGATTAATATATTTCAAACAGCTGTCACAAAAACATAAACATGACACAAAAGCTTGGCTAATTTGGTTTTCATCGTGAAATGTTAAAGTTAGTTTCTAGTAACTCTGCCGTGAGTGTTAATGCACTACTTCGCTCACCTCTAAAGTAGACTTATAGAGTTTTATAGACTGTAAAACTTTCTTATCTAGGAGAACAGTAGTAGGGTGAGAATTTATACTGACGTGGTGGTTTAGAGTAATCCACGGAGAAAAAGGTAAGCAAGCGGAGAAGATCACCCTGTAGCAAATCAAGGGCTGTCGTCTTGTAAAATATAAATACAGTACATTTTTTGTATTTCGTTGATATGTGTTGTCAGTTTATTCGTTGGGATATTTTTTGTTTGAAATATTGTTATTGACTTAATATATTCTCCTCATAGCCCATATTTTATATAATTTGTTTACAGTCTGCACATTAAAGATGATTAATTAACCAAAAGCTATCATATTAATGGTACCAGGTATAACTGGTACAAACATTCTCCCTTTCCATTTGTAATGTCAGATTGGTTAATAAAAACAGATGTTCAATTAATTAAATGTCTAAGGAATGTACAGAAACACTTATTTTATTTAAATGAAGGTTAAAAAAAAATAATCAACAGCTGATCAATTAATCATATAACTAGATTTTATATAAACAACCTTCGACAACTTGTGTTGTGACTTCCGGCCTTCGACCTACATCCCAAACAATGTGGTTGTAACTAATAAATAAAAAAAAACTATATATAAAAATTTATTTTAGCATAATTTTCATCGAAAATGTAATAAATATCGTTAAAAAAGCTTGAACATTTTGCAGTTTTAATATTTTTACTCATAAAAACTATTATAATTCAAAAACTATTAAAGTTATGGACATGGGGTTTACATTACAATTGTAATTTACATATTTCCTGAAAATTTAATCAAAGTCGTATGAGCTGTTTTTGAGAATATTCCATTTTTGTATGTTTTTTCACCATAAAAATAAAAAAGCTACAATTTAAAAAACAGTAAAAAAAATGGTCTGGAGATTGGCTAAATATAACTAGATACCAAATTTCTTAAAAATTGATTCATCCGTTTGGTCTCCATTGAAGACACACACACACACATATATATACGTACAGAAAAAAAAGAAAAAAACACTGTTTGGGTTCAGGGGGCCCTAAAATCGATTTTTAGACCAAATTGGAAAAAAATATTTGTTGGACAATCAGAATACTTTCTCTATGCTAGCGCATAGGGGATAAAGTCAAATTAGTTAATTCCCTCAATTTAAATTCAGTTTAAATCGTTTGACAACTCGAAAGTATATTTCATACATTTTATGTACCTACATTTCATATTGCCACAGAGGTATCTGAAATGAACAGAAAAGCTCTGGTTAAAACACTTCCTTAGTGGTATTAATATAAAACACACGCTCTGCAAAACACAAAAAACATTTTTTGGCTTTGTTATTGTACAGCGAACATTGTGCGGGCAAATTAACTACAAGCCCGCAAGGTTTGGTACAACATTGTTTTTGTGCGAGTTCCGCTAATTACTGGCTGTGGAACGTATTAAAAGTGTTTAGTGATATCTGGACAAATTATTTTCTTACATTCTTCGAAATTGTATTTTGCTGTTTGAGCTTTGGTCTAAATTAATCTCACGATTTACTTCAATTTATATTTTTTACATTTGCTAAGAAATGTCGTCAGACATGGGTTATTTCCATATCCCTCAAGTATAACACTGGGGTCCAATGGACCCCACTAAATTTTTTTGTATGCATATCTTTTGGATTAAAAATTGTTATATTCATATTTAGCACCCATGTAAATTTAGTTTAATATTTTATTAACATTTTGCATTGGTTTAGTGATTTTTAAATAATCAGTTTTTTTTTATAATAAATATAACAAGTTATACTGGGTTCTTGTGGACCCCAGTGTTATACTTATGTGTGCCATTTTTCTTACTATTTCAATGGGAATCCATAGATAAATGGCTGTGAAGTAAAGCTTTATTACATTTTTATTTACAATCGTATTATGCTTGGCTTTGTGCAAACGGTCTTCTGGGATTACGCAAGCAAGGCCATAAAGGAAAACTATTTTTCTTGTTAACTTTTCCTTCAAGATTTATAACATATTATTTCCCATTTTCGGTTAGCTATAGTAAGAACATATGTATATATTTCCAATTATTCACTATAATTATCTTATAGTACGCTTATTCCCGATTTTAAATATAGCTTATTATGTTTTATTATTACAATTTTATTAAATAAAATATTTTGTCGAATGTTTAGAAACATACTTTTATTGTTAAAAAAAACTCTGTTTTTTTATTATCTTATATTACTCCACAGTACAAGTAAACGTCACACAACACAAATTTATTACAATATAAGCACAAATTGCACAAATATATATTCCAATATATATGTGCATTTTGTACTTGTATTGTAATATATATTTGTGCATTTTTTGCTTATATTGTAATACATTTGTGTTGTGTGACGTTTACTTGTACTGTATGTACCAACACGTATATATTTTTCAAATTATTAAATGGGGTTTGGTGGACCCTGCCGATATAACTTGAGGTACCAAAAGTATAGTAATCAACTTCAAGTATGTGTTTCACAAAACAAATTTTGAAATGGAAAGTTATCTATCAGGTAGCATATCATTTTAGTATGGGTTGAAAGAAAAATTTGTTTGTTAACCAAAAAATTGTTTAGAAAAAGAAAAATTCATATTTACTAACAAACAGTAATGTTGATCAACTTAGGTAGCCCCTCGATCAACTATCTTTGGTAGCCTTCGTGGCTATCTCCACGTAATGAATTTGAGTAGCCCCCGATATCAACTTATCAGCCACCGTAATTAACTTAGATAGCCAACTGTGATCAACTTAGGTAGCCTGAGCTGCCTTGATCAGCTTGAGAAGTTATTGTTCTAATTTGGTATCCCGAGATAATCAGGGATAGCCACTGACTTGTTTTGGTAGTCTTTAATCAATTTTGCTTTTTTTGCTTGAATCTTAGTAATATATAATTAAATATCTTGTAAATAAAATTACTTCGTTTAGATCTTTATACACTTCCATTTTCTTAATTCTGTTTCGTCTTCATATCTTCTCGTTTTTAGGTTCCACACATATTTGAATTAAGAGCTACTTTCTTCCATTCATGATTGTTACAGCTGCGTGGTTACGATGTAAAATTGTAAAAAGGATGAACGTTAAAGGTGTATTTACTGCTTGAGAGTATGTTGAAACTACTTATAGGGGGCAATAAACAAGCGGGGTCCGTAAAACCCAGACACTCGCTGGTCTAGTTAAAATGATTTATCACTCTCTCATGAAGTGGGGCAGTATTTTCTACTCACTTGACGGAAGACGGTGTTGGAAACCATCTGCTATCTACACAATTACGTTAAACGTAGTTTTATTGATATTTGTTGAACCAGAACAAACGGTAAATGAATACAAATTTTATTTATTGTAAAATGTGTACAATTAAATTAAGTCTACTTTAAAGTGATTTTCTTCACAAGCCTATCTGTGAAGCATCATATAGACTACTATATAGTATGTAAACTTTTACTTAAAAAATTGACCATTATTATATTTCTTTATTGAACAACAACGTATTTGAAGTATATTACAGGGTATTTAAAAAAGAATTGCCCGATTTTAATAGCTACATTTAGTAGGAACAAGAGCTTTAACCAAATATATTGGCCATTAAAATACTCGCAAAAGAATTAAGCTTACGACAATGCATAGTAAATATTCAATTGTCCCCCATTTGCAGCACGAATAGTCGATAGCTGAATTCGTCTCAAACTGTGCGTAAAGTGTCAATCATAAATTGAGCTATAGATGTCATCCGTGCTGCAAATAAAGGACATACTGAATATTTATTATACACTGTCGTAAGCTTCATTCTTTTGTGAATATTTTAATGTCCAATATGTTTGGGTAAAGCTCTTGTTCCTACTAAATACAGCTATTAAAATCGGGTAATTCTTTTTGAAACACCCTGTATTAAAATAATAACCACCTAACAAATAAAAATACAACTTTACTAATTCATAATTTAATTCTATAATTTTTGTTACTATAATTGGGGCCACAAGGACCATATAATAAAATAAAAAACAAAATAAGCAGATTTTCTTATTTACCATTCCAAAATATTGTAGCTACATGTTTTCAAGTCATATATTGAGAGTGGGTGGGATGACTCGTCATGGCATGTATCGTGAATGGGTGGGTAAACCTATCAAGCCATGTCTCGTGGGTTTGGGGTAGGACCTTCAAAGGCATGTCTTATGGGGAGTGTATTGTAAAGTTTTAAAATTATATTTCAGCTGCTAAATTAGGGTTAAAATAGTTTGGACGTGGAAGCATCACTATGTGGCCTCAAGGTGTCCTTGCACAGTGATTGTACTTGTATTGGTGGGTGGTTGGGTCAACATCACTGTAAGGAGTAAGGGTGGGCACGTTTTGCGGTGGAACATTGGTACTTTAACCGCAAAACGTTCAGTACAAAACGTTTCATGCTTACATTTTTTACTTTCTCCCATATGCGTTAGCATAGAGAAAGTATTGTGATCATCAAACACATTTTTTTTGTTTAAAAATCCATGTTAAGGTCCCCTAAACCCAAAAAGGGTTTTTCCGAAAAAAATGGTGATGTCTGTCCATATGTGTGTCTGTAAGTGCAGTTCACCAGAGACCAAGCGGATGAATAAATTTTTATGAAATTTGGTATCTAGGAGTATTTGGCCAATATATCTGGAACATTTTTTCACTTTTTTGAAATGTTAGTTTTTTTTATTTTTATGGGGAAATATACAAATATTTAATTTTTTTATTTTAAACTACTCTAACGATTTTGATTAAATGTTCAGGAAAGATGTAAATTACAGTTTTAAATATTTTATTAAAAATTGCTATCTCTAAATTGACGAGTGTTTGAGTTATCGCAACAACAAAAAACATATTTGAGAATCAAATTAGTAATTTTCAAAGTTTTGATTTTTTTAGTGTTTAATGTGGGGGAAAGTTTGTGCCAATTCTTTGGAACCATTTATTAACTTATGTATTTCAATTTTTATTATACTTTAAAGCGTTATTAGTGCCTCCTGACTCGAATTGTTTTCTGTTTAGGATTATTAAAAAAAAAAAACATCAAGTAGTACCTTACAGGCCGTTGGGGGGTCGTTCAAATTGTGTCTCACAGGTGGGTGGGAGGGCTCGTGATGTCGTTTCTTGTAGTTAGGTCTGCATCCTGTATAGTAGGTCAGTGAAATAATCTTCATATCATACAATGAGGGTGGTTGGGAACGGGGGAGGACTTTCAAATCGTAACAGGTGTGAGGGAGGGTCCATCATAAAAACATTAGGAATACGATGAAGGTGGAGGGTTTTGAGTTGGTCGGTGAAATAGCTTTATGGGACCACATGTTTGGAGGATCCGTGAAGTACAGTAGTGTATGTTAAATTAAATTAAAGATACGTAATTTATTGTTTGGAGGATCCGTGAAGTACAGTAGTGTATGGTAAATTAAATGAAAGATACGTAATTTATTGTTTGGAGGATCCGTGAAGTACAGTAGTGTTTGGTAAATTAAATGAAAGATACGTAATTTATTGTTTGGAGGATCCGTGAAGTACAGTAGTGTATGGTAAATTAAATGAAAGATACGTAATTTATTGTTTGGAGGATCCGTGAAGTACAGTAGTGTATGGTAAATTAAATGAAAGATACGTAATTTATTGTTTGGAGGATCCGTGAAGTACAGTAGTGTTTGGTAAATTAAATGAAAGATACGTAATTTATTGTTTGGAGGATCTGTGAAGTACAGTAGTGTATGGTAAATTAAATGAAAGATACGTAATTTATTGTTTGGAGGATCCGTGAAGTACAGTAGTGTATGGTAAATTAAATGAAAGATACGTAATTTATTGTTTGGAGGATCCGTGAAGTACAGTAGTGTATGGTAAATTAAATGAAAGATACGTAATTTATTGTTTGGAGGATCCGTGAAGTACAGTAGTGTATGGTAAATTAAATGAAAGATACGTAATTTATTGTTCAAAGATAAGAATAGTGTTTTCAATTTGCCTTCGCTCTGTTCATACAAAATTGTGACTAATCGTTATTTTTATGTGTTAAACAAATCTTTGTTATATATAATTAACCTTCCATTATTAAATGCTTATTAATTATTCAATAATCATTTAAATACTTATTTGTAAAACAGATAATAAGGAACGTTTATGTTCCATGTTTGTTTGATTGACATTTGAATAAACAGAAGAGTTGTTTGTCAAAGTCACAAGAAGTAAAGTAGATAAAAGTGAGGATAAGTAAAAGATGCAAAGTATTGGAGCGAAAGAATGTGTATATCAGATAGGGTAAGTGTTGTGGAACGAGACATTCCAACCTGGGAAGGCTCAGTTTGCCTTTCCAGTTGCCCTTTGTGATGTGTTGTTCCCGAGTGCTCTTTGCATACTGCAAGTATAACATATTGCGACCTATTGTGTTCTCAGTGTCATTATAGTAATTAGGTTAACCCTCCGAGTGCCAATCGATAGATTTATACCAACATTTTCTCACCTAGAGATACCAATCGATAAATTTTTTATATATCATATATACATTGTTTTCAATCGATTGTAACGGTTTTTGTTTTTGATATCACTATTAGTCGAATACTACTTGATTTTAGAACTTCAGGGCTTCATTGTAACATTTGTGTACCTTTCATCTGAGTAAAAGAACGCCTTTATTATTTATTCTTGTTTTGAAGTGGCAGCAGCTGCTTCACTCTAATAGAGGAACAGTAAGGGGTCATGTAGTCAAGGTTTAATCTTCAATTAAGCAAAATAATATTTATATAATTATATATTTTTATGTTAATTGATTATACTATCTACAAAATAGCTATATTGGTTTTTTTTGCACACGAAAAATTAAAAAAAAATATTTTGAAAAATCAAATTTTGGAAAATTCAAGATTAAAACCAAATCTTTTTTATCTTTGACTGAAAGTAAGTGTTTACGCTCTAGAAGCTCAACTATTCTAGTGTACAAATATACTATGTATATGTTTTATTTATATATTATTCCTTATTTTATAAAAATGTTCCCTTAAACACAAAAATGACACTGGACGGTATTATAGTGCGTTACCCCGAGAGTTATTATGTAATATAATTGATTTGCATATTTCGTTCAAAATGTTCAAATATACCGACAGTAAATTGTAACTAGTAAACAGGTTGTTTTTGCTTTTCATATACCTTTAAAATGGGCTTTTAATTTCAGTAGCATAAACCAAGAACTCTTCAAGTGTAGTTAACCTAACAAACACACAATCAAATGTCAAAGGTGGCTAAATATGACGCACTCGGCACTAGTGGAGCAGTGTTAGTTACAAGTGTCGTGGAAATTGTAGGCGATAGGTTCTATGTTCGGTCCTCTTAATACCGACATGGCGTCCACTCAATGGTTGCTATCAACGTGGACAATACTAGAGACGTCTGGGGTGTCCATGTTGGGTGGTGATTAGTGTGCGGATGTTGTGTGGGGAGAGAAATGAATATCAGGCTTGTCTATTAGCTGAAAATCAGACCAAACTACGTCGTTAGGATTCCAAGTAAAGCTGTAGGTCCTAGTTGTCCCATCTATTGGGCTATTAATAAACGGCCCTTTCTGAGCTCAAGTCAAGCTCAGTTAGTAACCAGACTACACAGGTCATCCACACTTATCCATGACTCATAAAATCATTCATATTCACCTTAAAATGTGCACAAAGTTGTGTCGTCGTCTCATATCTAAGAAAATAATAGTACACAAAATAAAAAACTGCAATTATATACATATCGATTGTTACCGTAGTTTTCTATTCTATTAAAATAACCATTAAAAATATGGAGGTAAATTGTTGTAAATTTACTTTTGCATTAAAAAGAGATCATTGTAGATTGCTTTAATAATTTGATGACATTTATGTGTCCAACAATTAAATGGCAGATTTGAGTTTGTCTATTCAAGCCGGAAAATGACTTACAGTGCACTCAAGACCGTTAAGACTCTATATGTGCTACGTCTATACAAACAACTCGCTAGTCCTTGACCGTGGAACACTCTTTTTAAGGTTGTTGTGCTTATCCTAACTTATCCTTAGCCTTTTACATTAAGTCCAGATAAATAGTCTGCTATAGCAAGTTTTGGCTAGTACCCAGCCACTCCAACTGTCGGCGGAGTTTCCTGACGGTCATTTGGGCGTGCTCCTATTTCGAACTTAAGTGTCGACGTATATATACTTCCAGACACAGATTTATACAGTCGGAAGAGCTCTTGTAAGTGTCAGTTTACTTGTCAGTGCTTGTAATCTGTTTGTAATTGTGTAATTTTCAGTGTCAGTATACTTTTCAGTGTTGCTGTACTTGTCAGTGTTGGTGTACTTATATGTGTCAGTTTACTTATCAGTGTCAGTGTACTTGTCAGTGTTAGTGAAATTGTTAGTGACAGTGCCCTTGTCAGTTATAGTGTAGTTGTCAGTGTTGGTGTACTTGTTAGTGACAGTGCCCTTGTCAGTGATAGTGTAGTTGTCAGTGTTGGTGTACTTGTTAGTGACAGTGCCCTTGTCAGTTATAGTGTAGTTGTCAGTGTTGGTGTACTTGTTAGTGACAGTGCCCTTGTCAGTGATAGTGTAGTTGTCAGTGTTGGTGTACTTGTTAGTGTCAGTGCCCTTGTCAGTGATGTGTACTTGTCAGTGTTAGTGGACTTGTTAGTGACAGTGCCCTTGTCAGTGATAGTGTACTTGTCAGTGTTAGTGGACTTGTTAGTGACAGTGCCCTTGTCAGTTATAGTGTAGTTGTCAGTGTTGGTGTACTTGTTAGTGACAGTGCCCTTGTCAGTTATAGTGTAGTTGTCAGTGTTGGTGCACTTGTCATTGTCGGAGTACTTGTCAGTATCAGTGTACTTGACAGTGGCAGGGTGCTTGTAAGTGTACTTGTAAGTATCAGTGTAATAATTGTCATTGTCTGTGTACTTGTCAGTGTTTGTGTAAAACGTTTGTTCATTGTCAACGCACGGTTTGTTAATGTAAGTGAGGGACACCAAAAATAACTGTTCTATCTTCCTAAATTGAATGGATAGCCGAAGACTATTGTTATAAATCCAAGATGTATTTGACCCTCCCACCATTCATTAATAAATGTACGATGTTAATGACATTATCCCCTTCTCTCACAAACATGCATATTGACTCTCTCACCTTCCACACTGTGACCCCCCTCTCCCCCGTCTACACACCTTCTAAGTTAACGGCACCATCCCCAAATCACAAACATACGATATTGACTTTACTCTCCATACACGCGTGACGTTAATGACTTTATCCACCTCACTCACAAACGCACGATATTAACCCTCTCACCGTCTTCATACTTACGACTTAACGACCTCCCACTGTCCACACATGTACGATGGTATTGAGCCTATTCCCTATTAAATAAAGTACGATGTTGACTCTCTAGCTCCTACGATATTGACCACTAAAACTGGAGTTTTTACGTGATTCAGTGGCAAGCTCAAAAATAAATATCAAGATATTCTTGCCTCGATTTATTCTCCTAGAACACCAGTTACATTGCAGGTGGTGGCTTGGGATTTTATGTCGTGGTTCTAATATATGTTAAATAATACTGGTTTTGAAAATATTAAAAAATACATTTTAATATGAGGTAAGCATTGGGTGTTTTTGGTTATATAGAGAATAATTTTTATAATTGAAATGAAGATGTTGGTTGATAACAAAGTTTTAGAGAGAGCCTGTTAGCATGTTTATACTGTTCTCTGTTCACCCGTAAATTATACAACCCTCACAAAGACCGGGTGACGTCACTGGTATTGTCCGCCAGTAACAGGGTTTCGCAACATCTAGCGTACCGCGTGTGTGTCGAATATTTGGGCTCTCCATTGTGCCAGCGATATACATTATAAAACAGTTTGACCTACTATAATGTATCGGGATAAACAGCAGGGTCCTTTTATGTGAAGGTAATTGAAACTGAAAGGTCACAATCGTATCGTATCAACTTTCACGTATATACAAGTTGAACAAAAAATATAGAAACGCATTTACAACAACATTATTTTTTTCTATATACTCCATTTTTTTTTACTAATTGTGTTCCATTAAGTATCAATTTTGATCAGAATAATTTACTAGAAACCTTAAATAGTGGAGAAATAATATTGTTCAAATTAGTTACTTTGAAATTCAAATGACTGCTACTCTGGAAAGGATAAACCTCTTGAAGTCCGGTTTGTGACAGTTAATTTCCCTTGAATAGACCTTTCATTTGTTACCAAACCCGACTAGGCTTAAGGTGAATATTTTCGTTCAACTCCTCGTGGGCCGTCCCCCTAAAAAGATTAAATGTCGGTAATAGTGTTAAAAATTATGGTCTTTGTAACCATGATCATGTACAAGATTTCACTTTTACAAGTGAAGTAATACAAAAGTTGTGAAAGTGATTCCGTATTTTTTTCCATACTGCTTACATACAAGAATACTTACGTAAAGGTTAGTAGCGTATTGTGTATTATGTAGTAATAGAGTAATATAAATAGAGTAAAAGTTTCTTAATGCGAACTATCATTAAATGTATGTTGAAAAAACCCTGGTACCTATCTTGAAAGCACACGTCTATTGTTTCAAGGAATTGAGACGTTATTATTTTTTTATGAAACAAATGTAATTACAAATATTATAGAACACTTGCGGTATGTATGAGCATGTATATTTTTTCAACAATTCATTTTCGCTTGTTATTTCTATTATTAAAATAAGTAAAGTGTAGTCAAATAACCCTAACTTCATAATAGGAATGCTCTGAATATCTTGAAACATGGTCTATTTCAAGCTAAATTTTTTTATTTAATTGCACTAACGGAATTAAATACAATGTTAACTCTGGAACTGGAAAGTATCACCAAGGTTACATACGGTGTACTATGTAATATATTATGTACATATGTAGCTAACAATAACTACTTCACTCATCGAATAAAGTTCGCGATTATAGTTCGCGAACTATCTTAACATCAGGCCCACGTGAACTGGCTGGTGAGGTTTTTTAGAAAAAAAACGTATTTTTTCTATCAATACATTTTTAAGTAGGCTAAATTTGTTTTATTTGTAATCAGAGGGTTTTATATTGATATTTATTTGGCTTAACTGGTTAAAACATAAGTTTTCTGCCAGAACCCTTTATGTTTTGCCAACATGGATGCCAAAAAGTTAAGAGTTACCAACTTATTCAGTACCTAGTAAGTAGTAATTGTTACTACGTCTTTCCATTTATGTAATAACTGAAGGCTTTCCATACCAGAGTTAAATTTGTACTATTTAAATAATAATATATAATTAATAACTGATGTAGCTTACAAAATTAAAAAGAGGATTTAAGTTAGATTATATTAACAAAGGCCTATATTACACTGTCATTTACTGACATTTATATTTTCCAAATAATACAAATTGACAAAAATCAATTAATATAAGTTTAACAAAATCACAGAGCAGGAATAAACAGAGGTTGCATCAAATAGTGTACTAATAGTGAGTTGAGTAGTTAGTTATTCCTCCTATCTGCCATGCGATGTCAGGGTCAACACCTTGTCAGTCACTCTTTTACTGCCCCCTAACCCTCAAGGATGAATAAATATGTACATTTGTAACAATATTTATAAAACTGCCACGGAGGCATTCGCTGCAGACATAAGAAAACGACCTCTGTTTTTATTTTCTCTGTGACAACATTAAAAACAAAATCCAAAAAATCCCAAAACTAAAATTGATTTTGAGTGTAACTAGACTTATTAGACTTATTTTGGACATACCTTAAGACCTACTAAAATAAATAATTTATCAAATTAAATCTTTTGAGCTTTTCATGCTTTATAGGACTGCTATGCCGTATGTGTTTTAAGTAACTGACGTTGACTGTCCTTACTGTTTTTGTAGGACACCTAAAATAACTTATAATAGTCTGCTGACTTTATTTTTACGTATCTGTAATAATTATATCAATAAGTCAATTTACATTATTACCAAAGGGGCAAAAATTTACATAGGAATATTTGAAAGTCAACCGGCCAATTGACCAATAGTGGAGCGATAATTATTAAAATAAACCCAATGTTAAAAAACACAATACCTAGTGAGTCTGTCAGGAGCTTTTTTATTTTAAAAAAACCATTGACTGCTAGCTCCCCCGGATAAATAGCAACAAAATGAATTATCATATATTTTTAACGTTGAGCAGCATTTGATACAATAATATGAGTAATCTTTTTAACTTTTACTCTTTTATAAATAAATATATAGGGCGATTAAAGCTGTTCTCCTTCACTTCTACACCACATTATAATAATCAAAATAATGTAAAAATAACATATAAACTTAGGTACGAAAAGGTTTCGTTAGTGAACCACACCTAGCGAAAGATTTCAGCATGATTCACGGGCAAAGTGTGGAATAAAGTCACACTGAACTTTTCAAAGCATAAATTAGGCGAACTGTTTGTCTTATCTTATGTATTTTGATATTTATAAGCTACTAAAGTTTGTTTCAAAACTTTACCCTCAGTAGTTTTTGAGTAATTCGGGATTAAATGTAAGACATTTTGGCATGAAACTCTTATTTGTTGCATTTGTTAAAAGGGTAGTAGTATACAAAATTGTTAAACGTAGATTGTAGAGAATTTATATCACAGAATATTTATGTAAGTTATGTGAAATAGCCAGTGGCCTTGACTGGAGGGTTTCGAAGTTATCGTAACACGGAGTCAAGCAACATCGAGCGTGGCTGTCCCTTGGATGGGTGACCCTCTGAGCTATCTCGTCCTTGCACGCAGCCCGCCTACCCGGCCACTGGTGGTGGTTCGAAAGTAACCCTTAGCCCGTTGGTACCCAGGTTAAGGGTTAGAGAATGCTTCTTCGCCTGGTAAAATAAGACGATCTTTAACTTTTTAACTTTTAAGTTGAGTTAAAAAACCATACAAAAAACAAAAAATTCAAGTTTATTTAAAATAATACATCACTATTACAAAAAGGCTGGGTAAAATTTACGTTTTTTTATAAAGTTTTTAAAAGAAAACACGTTTAAAAATGATGCCATAATTATTTATAAGGTCTATATACTTAGTATTGGTCACAAATTTCACATATAGTTTGCTTCCAATTGTTCTATAATTCACTCTACAGATGTTTAATTAGGTGGAAGGTGGAGGTCAAAAGTGAAATGAATGTCGTTTGTATAATAAGTAAATAACAGTAAAGGAACACAAACATTACAAATGGGCAACTGTAGACAGCACGAACCCTCCCCCGCGATGGAGTTTGCATTCCAGTACTTTCTCTCCAGAACAAATTCTCTCGCCCCAATACTTTCCATATTATTTTATACTCGCTTTTCCCTTCCTTTCTTCGCATTTCTTTAAGAAAGAATGTCTATCTTTTTATTAGAGATGGATACGGTAAAACAATACTTCACTCTGAAACGGAATGTTGGCTTGAGTGGGAATGGATATTACTTGAGTGTAGCTGGTAACCTACAGATACTGTCTCTGATGTAATTACGCGTTCCTCTACGTAACAAATCGTAGTTAAGTAATCATAAATATTGAATTAATGACATTACATTTGCGAAAACATTGAATAACAAACTTTTATTTAGCCTTGCAAACTAAATTGGAGCATAAACAATACAACACGTCAAACGTTTTCAAACGTATAAAAGTACGTGTACGTTTAAATACTACTGTATGTGTATGGGTGGGCGGTTGGGTCAATACTACCGTACGTGTATGGGTGGGCGGTTGGGTCAAAACTACTGTACGTGTATGGGTGGGCGAGTGGGTCACTACCACTGTACGTATATAAGTGGGTGGGTGGGTCAATACTACTGTATGTGTATGGGTGGGCGGTTGGGTCAATACCACTGTATGTGTATGGGTGGGCGGTTGGGTCAAAACTACTGTACGTGTATGGGTGGGCGAGTGGGTCACTACCACTGTACGTATATAAGTGGGCGGGTGGGTCAATACTACTGTATGTGTATGGGTGGGCAACTGGGTGAATACTACTGTACGTGTATGGGTGGGCGAGTGGGTAAATACTACTGTACGTGTATAGGTGGGCGGGTGGGTCAATACTACTGTGCGTGTATAGGTGGGCGGGTGGGTCAATACCACTGTACGCCTACTTATAAGTCACTATAAGTACCAGGATTAGTTGAATAAAACGTTTTTAATTGAATAAAATGGAGTGGCCACTCCTGAAAAAGTGAGGCTGCTCCCTAGCTGACTCACCGCTGCCGAATGCCATAGTAAACTTATCTACTTAAATAAGTTTATTTATAGCTGAATTTATGCCAATACTTGCACGTACAATTTTCGGAGAGAGTTGAGAAATAATGACTGTTGGTATGTGCATCAAATTGCATAGTTATATGAATTTTGTAAATAATGTGTTTCGTAACAATAAAGAGAAAAGCTCCGCGCCTGCAAACTAATTAATAGATAATTCATATAAAATGAACATTTGTGCCTGTATTTGATTAGTTAGTCAGTAGTTTTAGCTCGTTCATTTATTATTACTGACAAATAGATAATTCATATAAAATGAACATTTGTGTCTGTATTTGATTAGTTAGTCAGTTGTTTTAACTCGTTCATTTATTATTACTGACAAATAGATAATTCATATAAAGTGAACATTTGTGCCTGTATTTGATTAGTTAGTCAGTAGTTTTAGCTCGTTCATTTATTATTACTGACAAATAGATAATTCATATAAAGTGAACATTTGTGCCTGTATTTGATTAGTTAGTCAGTAGTTTTAGCTCGTTCATTTATTATTACTGACAAATAGATAATTAATATAAAGTGAACATTTGTGCCTGTATTTGATTAGTTAGTCAGTAGTTTTAGCTCGTTCATTCATTATTACTGACAAATAGATAATTCATATAAAATGAACATTTGTGCCTGTATTTGATTAGTTAGTCAGTAGTTTTAGCTCGTTCATTTATTATTACTGACAAATAGATAATTCATATAAAATGAACATTTGTGCCTGTATTTGATTAGTTAGTCAGTAGTTTTAGCTCGTTCATTTATTATTACTGACAAATAGATAATTCATATAAAGTGAACATTTGTGCCTGTATTTGATTAGTTAGTCAGTAGTTTTAGCTCGTTCATTTATTATTACTGACAAATAGATAATTCATATAAAGTGAACATTTGTGCCTGTATTTGATTAGTTAGTCAGTAGTTTTAGCTCGTTCATTTATTATTACTGACAAATAGATAATTAATATAAAGTGAACATTTGTGCCTGTATTTGATTAGTTAGTCAGTAGTTTTAGCTCGTTCATTCATTATTACTGACAAATAGATAATTCATATAAAATGAACATTTGTGCCTGTATTTGATTAGTTAGTCAGTAGTTTTAGCTCGTTCATTTATTATTACTGACAAATAGATAATTCATATAAAATGAACATTTGTGCCTGTATTTGATTAGTTAGTCAGTAGTTTTAGCTCGTTCATTTATTATTACTGACAAATAGATAATTCATATAAAATGAACATTTGTGCCTGTATTAATAAGTTATTAAACTGATTTAATGTTAATGTGAAGTTTCATTCAAGTCTCAGATATAAATATAAGATCAAATAAATCATTATAAAAAATTGTTAAAAATTCATCAAAACGGCATATCAAAGATTGGGCATTAACATGAGCTGCCTTTAGATATTTATGATATGGCTTGAGTATGGGGCAGAGATTAGCGGTGAGAGGGTGAGGATGTGCTCCCGCCCAGGGCGCGGAAGGGGTCAGAGTTCAAGTGCGACAACAAGGTACCTACAGTAGCAGCGGTCAATGGTGACCCAGACGCACGCACACACTGGGCGTTTGGGTGATATTATAAACTCTATAATGGCTCTATAAATATTGTGGTCGGTAAGGTCTGTGTGCAGTTTCTGAGAACAAGTCTAAAACTTATTATTTCTTTTAATAGGGGACAGCCCTGCACGCTCCGCGTGCCAACCCCGTCGCCTGTGACTTTAGACTACAAATAATACAGTAGTCTATTTGTATTATTTGTACGCACCCGCCCACCCATATACATACAGTGGTATTGACCCACCCGCCCACCCATACATGTACAGTGGTGTTGCTGGGTCATTAATTACAGCTGAATAGCATTAACAATGGCATTAACAGTTGTTTATGTTAATGCCACTGTACGTGTATGGGTGGGCGGGTGGGTCTATACCACTGTACGTGTATGGGCAGGCGGGTGGGTCTATACCACTGTACGTGTATGGGCGGGCGGGTGGGAAATATGACTAGGCTAGTGGCCTTGATATATCTCCATGATTGTTTCTCCTTTTTTGTCTGTGAGCATTAACTTTCAAAGGACTTAATAAGATTTTTTTTAATGTTAAGCCTGTTTTGCTAACCCAAACAAACCCTAAAGACTCTATCCGTCATACATTGTTGGTTGGAGTCAGGCGCCGGGGAGGGGTGTGAGGAAGGCCGCGACCTTGATTGGAATGCGGAAGTCTGGCACTAGGTTATCATATCGATGGTTATCAGTCGTTTAAATGGTTTAAAGAGATTTAAATGACCTACAGCTTAAAAGGAAAGAACTGTTGTATTTTGAATGGTGTTTCTTTATGATTTTACGACTCTGCTGGTCACTCCGTATACATTTTTTTTGTTCGTCACTCGAAAGAAAAGAATCGATCGATACTAATATATCTGTATATTGAAACATATTTATTGATATTTCCAATGTATCGATATATCGTTGCCATCCCTACCTCTAGAAGGTTACATTTCTTAAACTAGCAAAGTAATTAGGTGATTTCTTTTTTAATTAGTGCTGAAACCAAAACCAAATAAAAATTGTTAATATTTATTTAACCCCAGATTAACAGTGACAAAAAATAAAAGTAATGTAAAAAGTAATATGATTCAAAATAAATATTATTATTGATCAATAATTAGAATTACATGTGTTGTAACTAGGCGTACATTTAATGTTACTTCTGTACATCATCATCAAGGGTGTTCTGCCTTCAGGCAGGTCCTGCTGCAGCCTTCCACCAACATCTTTGTTATGAGCTAGTCGTTTTCTTGTCTCATACTTCCCTCCGATCCTTAAAATGTTTCACAATCTGATATTTTCTTCCTTTGCATCCCTTTTCTCTAGCTTTTCGTTCTATTGCTGTTCTCAACAGGCTCTCTCCTCTCATCACACGTCCTAACCAATTCATTTTTCTTCTTCTTATACTTTCCAATATTTCCCCCTCTTCAACCACTCTCCTAAGTACCTCTTTATTTCGTGCTCTATCTTCCCATAATATTTTCTCCGTCCTTCTCCATTTCCACATATCCCTTTCTTCCAATATCTTCGGGTCATTTTTCCTAATAGTCCATGTTTCCGCTCCATATAATAGAACACTCCAAATAAAATATTAATGGTAATAAATATCTATTAAATATTTTTATATATTAAATATCACATTCTTATATACATTATAGTTAAATTAAATTATTTGTTGCCATATCAATAATACTTTTATGTCCTTTCTGCATCGCCTGTCTCCTTCAATCATACTTCTTAGATCTATTACAGATAAAAACTAATTCAGTCAAGGTCAGTATTCAAATCTGCGATATCTCTAACTCTGGTACAAAGTCCTGACGCCTTGGGAACTTAGTTAAGGTATTTAAAACTATGGATTTGCTCTAGTTGTTTTTCCTTTAGTATTCACTCGTTCCTCGTTTTTTCCTATTAATATAATTTTTGTTTTGTTAATGTTTATTTTCATCCCGTACTCTTCACTTATTGTATTTAACTTGTCTATCATTTTCTTCTACTACAAGCCATATCCACAGAAAATCTAACACGCTCAATTCTTTCACTGCCTATATTTACCATTTCCGTTAAAAAAAACTTCTTAATATAAGTTTAATTATTCAAATGTCGACCACATTCATTAGGTTTATTTTATTAAGCGACCGTATTACACAGAGAACAGAGAAACTCGTGTCGGTGATCAATTACTTTAGGAATATGTCAGGCTTATCCTCACCACTAACCTCTCTAATGTAATTATACCTTAGCAAATTACATACTCACTCTTTTTATTATTCACCTGTTTTTCTGAGAAGCTTGTGAAGTTTGTGGAATATTAAACTTTGTTGCCATCTTTTATTAGATAATTCATATAAAATTAAAATTTGTGCCTATATTTGATTAGTTAGTCAGTAGTTTTAGCTCGTTCATTTATTATTACTGACAAATAGATAATTCATATAAAATGAATATTTGTGCCTGTATTTAGTCAGTTGTTTTAGCTCATTCATTTATTATTACTGACAAATAGATAATTCATATAAAATGAACATTTGTGCCTGTATATGATTAGTTAGTCAGTAGTTTTAGCTCGTTCATTTATTATTACTGACGTCTAATAATGATAGACATAATGATGTCTCTCTACTTTGCAGTTGTTCCAAAAAATGTTAGTTATTAATTTAAATAAATACGTGCATGGTTATGCGTTTGCGTTTAAATCAGTGATGATCATTAAATTCTACCTCTTTTTGATGACATATGGGTGAGTATGAGTTGGAAATCAAGTACAGAGTACGCATGAGTGAAGATATTTTATTACAAAGTAATCATCTATTTAGGTTCAAATATTATATTTATCCTATTCAAAATAATTAGCCTAAGTCCAATCTATCAGAAAAGATCCTAAAAATAAAATGTTTTTAGTTGAGCCCCAACTAAAAAGTACCTCATGAGTGGTTAATCCACGTACAGTGTGATATGTCTAACAGTTGATATACTAAATAAACGTTAAATAAATCCGTGATCTCTGTTTTGGTCGTGTAGAATATAATCGCTGTACAGTGTCAAATCAAATTAAGTTTATTTTGCAAAGACATTATAAAAATGTATAGCAAACGTCATAGATGCCTAATTCCCACTCTCGGCCCGGTTGTCATTCATCTGATTATGCGGTCTCCCAGTTGTACGCCATAAACTCGTCCGCACTATAAAATGCATGAGACGCTAAACAGCGTTTGAGACGAGTTTTTAACGCCTTGAGCGTTGGTGCATTCTTAATTGAATCCGTCAACTTGTTGACAAAACGAACACCTGCGTGTGAGGGCAAGCGTTCGTAGACTACCGTCCTGTGGCTTCCAGTTCGGTAGTCATCCTTGTGTCTGGTTTCGTGCGCGTGAATATCCCGCCCACTTACCATGGCAATTTTACTTATGCAAAACAATGTTGGTTCCAATATGTAAAGGCGAGGCAATCTAAACTGTTGAAGCTCCCCACAACACCACACCGTAGGTAATAAAGGGTAAATAAAAGGTAAAAATCCGTCACAAACCTGATTTGGGAAAATTTTTTTGGTTTAAAAAAAATTCCTTTAAGACATAAATCCCCTTAGGACAATTTTGGGAGCAAACTTTGTCGTTTTTCCGGGTTTCCAACCCTTCATCCAGGTGTATTCCCAGGAATGTTGAACTAACAGTTTCAAGTGAATATAGTCGGGTTGGACAGAGAGATATTCGGTAGACTATAAATCCCAAAAACACACAAAATAATTAAAAGCAAAATAAAAAGACAAATAATAATAATCAAACAAACAAATTTACGGTAAAGCTTTAAAAAAAATTTTACCAGATTTTTGTGTACTTTTAAAATTAAAAACTAAAACATTTTTAAAATTAAAATTTAAGGCATTAATCTAAAAATAGTTTTGCCCATTTTAATTTTAAGGGGATTAAGTATTCCTCTGTCAAAGCACGACACGCCGTGTTGGAACCAAACACTTCCCCCAAAACCCTTTGCACTTCCCCAGTATAAATTTTTGGGACTCTTTTCAAAAAAAATTTATTTAAAATTCCCAAACATCAAAAGAAACCCCACGCCCCCTTTGTTTACCCTTTACCCTTTCCTAATTTTTCCCGTTCGTAATCATTTTAAGCAAAAATTGAAAATTAATAATCGCAAAAAATTAAAAATTTTAAATATAAAAATTTAAAAATATATAATATAAAAATATTTTAAAATTTTTAATTTCCCCCAACAGATTTCCCTTTTAAAAAATACCCCCCTTTCAGGACCCCCAGAAAAAAACTTTTCCGGGCTTAAAAGGCCTAAAATAATTACTCTCGATTCCCCAAAATATTAAAAAAAAAAGGAATGCAAATGTAAAAACAAAGGGAATTGTTTTTTCCAAAAAGAATTTTTAGTGTATTTCTCTTTCTTTACTTGCCCAATTTTTAAAAAACCTTGGGTCCCACCAAACAAAACATACATACACCCCCCCTCAACCCCATCCACACAGGCAAGGGGCACAACATAACACCCCTGTAAAAACCCCTCATAACCTTTCCCCTAAATTAAACCTTTCCACCTTTGGGCCAACCCCCAATGTAAAAATCCATTTTTGGTGGGCCTTCCAGGTTGGGGGGCCTTTCCCCCACTGGCCCATGCATGGGGGGGAAAGGGGGGCCTTTTAACCACTGCACATGAAATGGGTGGGGGGGAAAATTTTAAACCACGCACTTTGTGTTCCCTTTAAAAAAAAGCTCGCCTTTAACCGGGCGGGAAATCAAAATGGGGTTAAAATGTACATGAAAAAACTCTAATCATTGATACTAATACATTTTCTTTGGGGCCCTTACCTTTTTTTAAAAATTTAAAAATACGTTGGGTAAATTTTTTGTAAATTTTTAAAATAAAAAATGTTCTTTGTTAAATTTTTCCAAAAAAAAAAATTAAACTAAAAATTTAAGAAATTCCTTAAAAACGTTTTGTGGAACTTGACATACAAAAATAAAATTTTAAATTGGAAAAAATAAAAACTCAGGGAAACCCCCCCCCCCCCCCCCCCCCAAAAAAAATCCCAATAAAAAACTATACTATAGAAAAACACTCCCTCAAAAGGGTTTTTCTTCTAGCCCAGCCCTTGTCAACTTTTCCTCTTTACAATTAAGGGTAAACTCTTTTTTACAATTGCATTAAAAAGGAAAAGGAAATCTTTCCATCTTGGATCAATTTTTTTTTAGGACTAATTTTTTATATATTAAAAGTTTTTTTTTTCTATAACAAATTACGGGGCTGAAAATTTTTGGGGTACGGAAATTGGGGGCCCTTTTTGGGTTTTTTTAAAATGTTTAACATTTAAAAATTTTTAAAGGGTTAAAACCAAAAAAAATCAAATGGTTTTTTAAAAAATTAGAAATTCCCAAAAATTTAAAACCTCCCCCAAAAAAATTTAACCCCATTGGAATTTTTAAAAAATTTAAAACAAAAAAAATTTAAAAAAACCAATTATATAAATTTTTAATTGTCAAACCCCGGGGCAAAAAATGAACTAAACTTAAAGAATGATTAAAACCCAAAAACGTATTTAAATTGGGAAAATTTAAAAATTTAGCCCAAAAATTAAAAAAAAGAAATTTAAAGGTTTTGGAAACCAGGCCATTTAGTAAATTAAAGGTTTTTAATTCACCCCCCCCCCTGTTGGAGGGGGTTAAAAACCGGGCGTTTTTTAAAAAAAAAAAATTTTCCAAGGATAAAAACCAAATAAAGTCCCCGGCCCCCCCCCTAAGACACCGGGTCGTAAAATTTTTTATTTTTCCCAAAAAAATTTGGAAAACCTTTTAAGGTTAAATTTAAAAAAACCAAAAATTTTTTCTAAATATAAAAACCCAAATTTCTTTGAAAAAAACGTTTTTTTTTTTCAAAAAATTTTTATTGAAGGAAAAAAATTTTTAAATAAAATGTCCAGGGGGGGCCCAAATTAAACCCCGTAAATTTTAACTTTTAAGGGGGGGTAAATTTTTCTGGGGAAAAAAACCCCAAATATTTTTCTTTAACAAAAAATTTTTAAAAAAATTTTTTAAAAATAAAATTTTTACCCGCTGACACCAAAACCCTTTTTTTGGCCGTTTTAAAAAGGGGTTTCCCACCCAAAATTTGGGCAAAAATGGGTTTTTTCCAAAATGAAAAAGGGGTTTTTTTTTACAAATTTAAAAAAAAAAAAAATTGGGTTTTTTAAAAACCCTTTTAAAAAAAGGTACCGGTTTTTAAAAATTTTCCCCCAAATTTTAAAAAAAAAATACCCCCCCAATTTATTTAACCTATCTTTATAAAACCCAAAATATTTTTCCCCCCCAAAAGCCAAATTTACAAACCCAAAATTTTAAAATTTAATTTAAATTCCCAAAATTTATTTTTGGAATAATTAAAAAAACCTCCAAAAGGGGTTTTCCACGGGGGAAACAAAAAAGGCCCTTTTTTGGGGGGACGAAACCTCAATTTTCCAAAACCCCCCTTTAAAAAAGGGGAAAAAGATAAATTACTTAATCTTAAAATAATTTTTTAAAATTAATTAACAATCAATATCTTTAAAAAAAATTGGGGTAAAAATTTTTCCTTTTAAAAAAAATTAAAATTTAAATTTTAAATTTTAATTTTTATTTTTTTTATAAATTTTAAAAAAATTTAAAATAAAACCACCGTTATTTAAAACTAAAAAAGTTGACACCCTTATTTTTTGAAAAAAATTTAAATCCTTCGGAAATCCTAATGGGGAAAAAAAATTAAAACAAATTTCCCTGGTTATTTTTGGGCCTAATAGGGAAAAGGTTTTCCTTAAACCAAAAAATTTTTTTTAATTTTTTTTTAAAACCTACGAAAAAAGGGTGATTTTTTTTCCCTTTTTGGTTAAAATTTGATTTAAAAAAAAATCCAAAAAGGAAAAAGTTACTTTAAAAAAAATTTTTCTTTTTTTTAAAAAATTGGAAGGGGAAACCCATTTTTAAAAAAGGCTTTGGGTTTCCGGAAATTTTAAATACATACCCCTTTTTTTAAAATCGGTTAAAAATTTTAGGAATTAAAACAAAAAATTTACAAAAAATCAATTAAATTAAAAAAAATGAAATTTTCTTCCAAAAATAATTTTTTAAAAAAATTTTTAAAAAAAATTTAAAAACCCTTCTTTTTTAAATAAACTTTGGAAAAAAAGGGACACCCACAAAAATTTTTGGGGTTTTGTAAAAAAAATTAAAATAAAAATTTTTTAATTTAAAAAAAATATTTTAAATTAAATTTATTTTAAAAAATTTTCCCATTTTAAAAAAAAACTTTAATTTTAAAAAATTTAATTAAGGGCCCCCCAAATTTAATTTAAAAAGGGAAATTAATTAATTGAATCATAACGCCCCCAAACCAAAGGGCTTTTAAAAATTTGGAAAAATTTAAACAAAAAAATTTTAATTTTACAAGGTTTCTTTGGAAAAAATAAAATCAAAAGGGAAAAAAAACCGATTTTCAAAATAGATCTTATCTTGTGAAAACAACAAATTTTTTATTTTTAAAATTTTAATAAAAAGACAATACTTAAAAAACGGGTTTTCTTTTAAAAATTGAAAATAACAATTCTCCCATGTTTTTTAAAATTAATAAAATCCTTTAAAAAATAAATTCCAAAATCCTTAAATTTTTTTTCTTCTTTAAAATTCCAAACATTTTAAATGGGGTTTTTAAAAATTTATAACCGGGTTTTTTAATTTTTTTGGGTTGAATTTGGTTTCCTTTTGAAAAATTTTTGAAACAATTAACGCCCTATTTTGGGAAAAAAATTTGAAAAAATTTTAAATTTTAAAACAAAAAAATTTTTTTCCCTATTAAAAAACCTTAAAAAATTTAAAGATTTGGTTTTTGAAAAAATTCCCTAAAAAGGGGGAAACCCGGGGGCACTTTCATTAAAAAAAAGAAAAATTTTTTAAAAAAATTTTTAAAATAAATTTGTAAATTTAATTCTGGGGTTCTTCGTATTTCCGGGTTTTAAAATAAAAAATTGTTCAAAAAAAACCAACTTTTGGGGCCAAAACCTTTTTTTTTTCCTTTAAAAAATGTTTTGGGAAAAAATTTTAAAAACCCAAAGAAATTAAATTAATTAAAATTAATTTAAAAGACACAGTAAAATTTTTTCTTCGTTTTTTTAAAAAAAAATTAAAAAAATTAAAAATTTTATTTTTTAAACAATTTTCAAATGTTTTAATAAAAAAATTAAACCCTTTGGGCCCATTTTTTTCAAAATTTTTAAACATTTTTTAATTTTTAATTTTTTTTCCAAAAATTTCCTTTTAAAAGAGAATTGAAAAATGTAAAAAACCTATAACATCAAAGAAATCCCCTCCAAACAACTTTTAATAAAAAACTTGAATTTTATTCTTTAAAATTTAAAAAATTTTTTAATTTTTTTTAAACCAAATTTTCATTGGGTTTAGAAAAAAATTTTCTTTTTAATGAAGGAAAAGGAAAAACGCTTTATAATTTAAAACCTAAAATTTAAAAAAAATTTTCTTTCCTAAATTATAAATTTTTCCCCACAAATTTTTAACAAAAATAATTTTTAATTTAAAATTAAAATTAAAACCAAAAATTTTTTTAAATCCCCGGGGGTTTTTTAATTAACTTTTTTTTCCCAATTTTATAAATTATTGAAAAAACTTTTTAAAACAAATACTATTTTTATTAAAAATTAAAAAATTTTTATTTTTTTCCAATTTCATTTTTCAAAAAACAATTTTTCCAAGTTTTTGTCTTTTATTTTTTAAAAATTCTTTTTTTTAAATAAATCCCAAAAAAATTTTAACCTTACCTTTTTCAAAAAGGAAAATGAATTACAAAAAAATTCACCCAAATTTTAAATAAATTACAAAACCCCATTTTTTTTTAAATTTTTTTTGGGATTGTTTTTAATAATTTTGGAAAATTACCCTAACCCATAAGTTTTGTTATTTAAAAATTTATTGAAAATAAATTAACTTTAGTTTTTTTCAAAACCCTTCCCCACCCCCCTTTTTGTAAAAAAGAGTTTTTTTTAAAAAAAATACATTAAAAACTTTTATCCCCATCCAAAATTAAAAATTTAATTTTTTTTAAAAAATAACCCAATAAAAAATTTTTAAACCTTTCATTTTTCCTTTTAATTTCAGTGTTTTTTGGTTTATTAAAAAAACCACCCAAAAGGGAAATTTTAAAAACCGAAAATTTTTCATATTAAAGAGCAATGCCCCAAAAAAATCATCTAATAAGAAACTTTTAAAAACCCACCGGTTTTTTTAAATTAAAATTTCCCAAAAAATTCGTTTTTAAGAAATAATTAATTAACCCAAAAATTAAAATCTTTTCAAATTAAAAATTTTTTTTAAAAAAAAAAAAAAAACCCCCAAAAAAACCCCATTTTGTTTGGGTTAAAAAATTTCTAAAAAATTAAAAAAATTTTAATTAATAAAAACTATACAAAAAAACCCAGTTTTTTTTTCCTTTTTTCCTTTTTGTTTTTTTAAATTAAATTCTTTAAATAAACCCTATTTTTAAACCCCCCAAATTTTTTTAGTAAAATTTTAAAAATCTTTTTTAACTTAAAAAAGTAATTTCAATAAGAAAAAATTATTTTTTAAACCATTCCCAATCGAAATTTAAAAAATTCCTTTTTAAAAAAAGTTTAATTTTTTCCTTTTTCTTTGTTTAATTTTATTGTTTTTTTTTTTACTTAAAAAAGCCCTTTAAAGTTAATTTCAAAATATTTTTAACAAGAATTTTTTTTTAAAATTAAAAAAAAAACCCCCAAAAAAAAATTTCCCCCTAAAAACCCTTTAAGTTGTTTTTTATATTAAAATTTTTGTTTTTTTTAAAAAAACCATAATAAATGTCTTTTTTCCCCCGGTTTTTTTTTTAAGTTAAAAATTTTTTTTCAATAAGTAAAAAAAATTTTTTTTAACCTCATTATTTATAATTTTAAAAAAGAAAAAAAGCCAAAATTTTAAAAAAAATTTAATTAAACCTTTGCCTTTGCTAAGGGTTTTAATTTTTTTTGTTACAAATTTTCCCCCATCTCTAATTTTTTCAAAAATTTTTCTATGAAGTTCAATTTTTCCTTTTTAAATTAAAATAAAGTCTTTTTCAAAAAAGAAAATCTAAAATAACCATCCCCCTTTTGTCTATGAGGTTAAAAATGTTTTTTTTTTTACTTAAAAAAATTCATCTCAAAATTTAATAATTTTTTAACCATCAAACCTCTTTTTAGGGAATTTAAAATGTTTTTTTTTTTTATTTAAAAAAGTCTCTAAATAAGAAATTTTAAACCATTTTCCCTCTTTGTCTATAAGGAAAAAATTTTTTTTTTTTTTTCTTAAAAAGGGCCCCAAATTCAATAAGAAATGTATTCCCAAAACCACCCCCGGCCCCCTTTTTTGTCTATGAAGTTAAAAATGTTCCTTGTTTACTTAATAAAGTCATCTCAATAAGAAATCTATTACTAACCATCCAAACCCTTTTTTTAACCCAATTTATGTTTTCTTTTTTGTTTTTTTTTTTAAATGACTTTTCCCTCAATAATTTAATGAAATTATTAAACGTTCAGGCCTCTTCATCAACGAGGTTATATTTTCCTGCATTTCATTTGTTTCTACAAAAAATTTGTAAAACAAATTTTTTTTATGTTTGTAAAAATTTTTAATACTAAAAAGGGAAATTTGGGAAAAAAAACACCCCTTTTAAAAATTTTTTCTTGTTTATTTTTTTTTTTTTTTCCTTGTAATTGGGCCAAATGAGGGGAACAAGGAACCCCATATCGTTTAAACCTTTTAGTAAACAAATTTTAAACTAAAAACTTAAATTGTACAAGTAAAAAAAAGAAAATTTGAAAAAAATTTCAAGGTATTCTTCTTTTTAGCTTTTTTTTTTAAACCCCTTTTTTGCCCCTTTCTATGTTGATTGTTTTTTTTAATTAAGTCGGGCCCTATTAAAAACCATTTTTTAAAAATTTTTTAATTTATTTAACCCCCTTGCCCTTTTTGATTTTTTAACAAAGAATAATTCTTTAAATCATTAAAGCATATGAAATTTATTGGCTTCAAAAATTAAACTTCTACTTTTGTGGTGAAAAAAAATTTTTTTTAAATGAAAAATTATGTAATTTTTTTAACAAATTTCATTTGTCCCGCCCCTTTTTTTTTCAACAAAAAACAATCATCTTAGAAAGGGAAAAGGTTCAATTCCCAAAGCATCTTTTTTTCCCTTTCACTTTCTTTAAAAATACTTTTTTTTTTTGGGCTTATCCTACCTATCTATCCATATTTTACATTAATATAAAATAAATTACTAATACTTTTCTATATGTTCCATAATTATGTATTATAGGTATTTTATTTATTTATTAATTTTTTTTTAATAAAATCTTCACTCGCCAGTTGACATGAGCCTGCAGGCCTGTGCTTCAACTTTATTCAACGAGTGAAGTACTAACCGTTGGCTCAGTGGGGATTCGAACCTTGGAAATTTCCATCCGCAGTCGGAAGCCTTAACCAATGAGCCACCACGCCAGTGCTTCATTATTAATATATTTAGCACTTTGATTAACAGCCTTATCTAAAACCCCTCTAATGTATAAAACCATGTTTTAAAACTCTATATACAAAAAACTTCTTCCAGCCGCAAAAGTTGGTATTTTCAGCGGTGTGTAGAAGCAAGTTAAAACCACATAAACCTCTGCCAGGAAGTTGTTGTTTTACAAGTAAACTGCCAAATGTTGTTAAAAGTGAATAAAATAATTAAGTTGTTTAATTAATATCAGTGATAAGGAAGTGACTTTGAGGTTTAAATTTTACCACGGTATATAGTTGTTTAGTTATTTTGTAATCCCTTTGAGATTTGCGACTTTATGGATAAAATCAAAATATTAAATTTATATTTTATTAAATTATACTGATTGAAGTAGTTTATAGTAGGGCACTCTGTAATAATAAAAGTATTTTGATTATTAATTTTTTAGCTAAACAGGTAGACGACTTTTGCTCTGCAACATATTAATTTAAAAAGTCACTGTCTCGAGGAAAAGGAATTTATTATACATTTAATTTGACTTATTAACTGATATCGTTGGGGGCGTAAGGCCGTAACAAAATACTTCCACCTGACACGATTCTGAGTCATTTACTTGATCTTTACCCAGTTCTTGCCTTCTTTTTTTATTTCCTTTTGTACATTTCTCCTCCACGTAACTCTTGGTCTACACGTCTTCTACTCCATTGCGGGTTCCAAACAAAGGGCTTGTCTACTGCTGCCAACTTGTGCTCTTCTGAGAGTGTATCCAATCCTAACTGGATTATCTTGTCCTGATTGTCGCCGTTACTGGATCTTGCCTATATATTCTTCACAGCCCTTTATTTCTGATATTTTCTGGCCAGTATATCTTTAGGATTCTTTTGAGGCAGTTGTTAGTAAATGTCTGCAGTTTGACAGTTACAGACTCGGTGATCTTCCAGGAATGGCAGCCACACAGCAGCGCAGATTTGACTTTGCTCTCAAATACTCTTAAATTGGTTTTTCTTCTTAGTTCCTGAGATCTCCATATTGGTCCAAGTTGTGCAAATACCCATACCATTACACATTTAGTACTTTTAACTGTAGAACTTTTTTAACAAGAGATATTTGTTAGTTGTTGAATATACATAGTCGAACCCCATTTTTTCGTTAGTTCACTACCGCTTGATAAATACTTTATTGCTCTGAAAACTGTTCCCCAATCGTTTTTACGTCCAATTTGGTATTCCTTATCCGCTTGGAATCCGATATCGCTGGCCTTATCACTTTCCAAGATCTTACACACGGAGAGCGCATTCGGCGTTAAGTCAGTCATTGAATTTACCAGTTTGTAATCAACTTTAGTAGCCACCTAACCTAAAATAACCGCAATTGCGATAAAAAAGTAGTGGTAGTGAAGTAATGGCAAAAGTAGTGGTAGTGAATTAATGGGAAAAGTCCAATAATATATTTAATAGTAAACATCCATCAAACAATAGCTATTGAATAATGCCAAAGTAAATAAATCCCAAACAACTTCAATGGCTGTAAGCAATAATGTAACTCTATCCTTCCTTAAGAACGTGTAATATTGATACCTATATTGTGTGTTGAAGATGGCGATCATGATGTTGAGATTGGTTTGAGCTCGGCTTTATAATCTTCAATTTTAGGAATATCTTATTAATGGGCCATGTAATAAAAAGCATGTTGTAAATAATGTTATGTTTGTAAAAATGATATCACATTTATACGGAACAATAAAACCAAAAACTTTCAAAAAAGTGATTTAAAAACAAAAATTTTAAAAAAATAAAAAAACGAAGTTTTCCAAATTATAAAAAAAAAATTTTAAAAATAATTTTTCTTTTTTTAAGGGAATTAAAAACTGGAAAAACCCCAAAATGTCTTTGTAAATTTGGTTTAATGACGACAAATTAAGAAAAAAAACCATTATTGTTTGATTTTAAGGGTCCCCAAATAAAATAAAAAACCCCCCTTAAAAAAAATTTTAAAAACTTTTTTCAAGGGGAGTTAATTTAAATTTCATAATGGTAATTTAAAAAAATTTTAAAAACCTTTTGAACAATTATTAAATTTTAATGGAATTTAAAAAATTTATGATAACTTCAAATTTTTATGGTAAAAATTTTATTAAGGGTTCCGTAATCCTTTTTTTTAAAAAGTCAATAAATTTAAATTTTTTAAATTTCACTTTTAAAATTTAGTGGCCCGGGCTGCATAAAAAACCAGTTTTTCATTTTGTTAAAAAGAACCCTGACCCTAAATTTCCCTTAAAAGCTTGTGGTTCCAAAAGAATCTTTCCAAAAGGGAAGACCTTAATTAATAACTTGTTTATTTTTTCAAATGCTAAAACAACTTTTTTTGGGTTTAACCCTTAAAAAATGACTCTAAAACCTTAATTTTTGAATAAAAGGAAATAAAAAAACCTATTGTGAAGTCCCACTTTTCTAATTGTTTCTTTCCCCAATTCATTTTTCCCAAATTTTTAAGTATTTTAAAACGGGTGCCATTCCAAAACTTCTTTGGCCCCCAAACGCAAGAACCCAAAGGGGTGGCCTTATAGAAAAAATCTGGTTTCATTGCCCAGGGCCTTTCCACAAATTTCTTAAAACTTCCCCAAAATCCTGCAATTGCTGGGGGACCTCCCGGTTCAAGTCAAAGCCGTTGGTTTAAATTAAAAAAATAGTTTTTAATTCGTAATTTCTTAACGAGACGTGATTTCTACTGTCCTTTTTTAAAAAAATTTCTTTGTGGACCCCCTTCACTGTATATACAAATCCCAAATTTGGGCCGAAATTTTTAGAGTCCTTTACTTTTAACTAACTCTGATGTGGCATTGTCACACTAGGGCCCTTTACACAACCTTTTTGTAACGAGAAGTGACTGCAAAATGTCCCCCTTTATTGCTCTTTGGAAACCCCGCGTATAAAACAAGTCCCAAATTTGGGCCCGATTGTTTTTAAAAGTTTTCCCCACTTGAACCCAACTCTGATGTGGCCCTTGGTTTACTTTAAGTTAGTTCAAAGATGTGAAAACCCTGTCACACTACGACTGTCATTTCAACAGTTTTTTATCGTCCTTTGTAACGAAGAGACTGCCTTAAAGGGCCCTTTTAAATTTCCCCTTTTGGCCAGGTCCTTTTTCTTGAACAATGATGTGGCATTGTCACACTAGGCCTTTCACTTTTCTCTCTAAATAATTGTTTCCTCACAAAAACTATAAAGCCAATTATATCTACTTGAGTACTTAGCAGAATTAAAAAGTATTTGGGGGAATCCAAAATTTGTATGTTTTCCTTTAAAACCCCTTACCCCCCGGTTTTTTCTCTTGACTGAATTTTTTTTTCCAAAAAGTTTCCCCCATCTTAAAATTATTCTAAAAAAAATATTTTTTAAAATTTTTATATTTTGAGGGAAATTCCCCCCTTTTAAAACAAGGGTTTAAAACAATAAAGAATCAAATTTTTCTTTTTTTTCTTAAATGTCCAAACCCAAAATTCTCGCATTAAATCCCACTAAAGTCTGTTTTTGTTTTTTTGAACCCTTTTTTTTCCCGGCAAATTTTTCTTTGCTTGCTTAGGCAAAACCTATTTTTTCCCCATTTTTTCTTTTAAATTTTTTTTTTGCCTGTGAAGTCGGCTTCATTTATGTTTGCATTCTTGAGATCTTTCTCGTTTTTATTTTAAACCCAATTAAATCAGTTTTTTAGAAAGGTTTGGGGTAATCAATATTTTTTTTTTTGTTTTGTGTATTTTTCCCCAAAGCAAATTTTGTGCCCAAAAAAAAAATTTAAATTTTCCCCTTTTTTTTCGAGACTTTTTTTGGCTTTGTTTTGAAATTTCAGTCTATATTTAAAAATTCTGTTAGCAAACCCAAAAATTTTTCCCCCTTATTTTTTTAATCGTTTTTGTGGGTTAAACTTTTTAAAATTGATATTCTTTTTTTGGAAAATTGTCTCGCTTGAAGGGACAACCGTGATTGGGGAAAAATTTTTTTTTTATGGGTTTTTGGGGTTTTTTTAAAATAGAGTTTTTTTTTATAGGTTTTTGTATCAACCAATGGGGTTTCCCCCCCGATTTTTTTTTAAAATGTTTACAAGTTCTATGTTTTTTTGTATTACTGAAATAGTTTAAAAAACAGTTTTTAAAATTTTTTTCATATTGGCCTTACGTAAAGGGTTTAAACAAATTGTCAAAAATTTGAAAAAACACTTTGGGAAAACTCGTCCAAAAACACGTACGAACGGTACAATTAGTTTACTAACTGTTTTAAAAAAGGTAAAAAATTTCCCCGTTAATAGTAAAAAAAGGCCTAAAAAAATTTTAGTTAAAGGGGAAATGTAATTCAAATTCCCTTTTTTTTAAATTTTTACCCAAAAATTTTATTTTCCCCGGGGACCCCCCCTCCTCCATTTTTTGTTGATAAAAATTTGTTGTAAAAAATAATTTGTATCTAAAATTATTCGTTTTTATTTTAATTTTTTTCAACCCAAATTTTTTAAATTTTTTTATTTTCACCCCCTTTTTTTCCCAAAGGGGGAACCCCCCCCCTTCCCTCCGGGTTTTTGGGGGGTTTTTAGGGATAATAACCTTTTTGTTTTTTTGAATTTAATTCCTTTGTTTATTTTTTAACCCCTTACCCGGTTTTTAATTTTTTATAAAAACAAATTAATTTTTTTTTTTAATTTTTCCCCAAAACATTATTATTTTTTTTAAGGGGGGAACCCCCTTCCCTCCTTTTTCCCCTTTTTATTTAATTTAATTTTTTTTTCCTTTTTATTTTTTAAGGCCCTAATTTTTTCCTAGTATTTTTAACCTTTTAATTTTGAATTTTTTTTTTTAAATTAAAGTAAAAATTTAAAAAATTTTTTAATTTTTTTTTTAATTTTTTAATTTATTTTTGGAAATTTAATTTTTTAAGTTTTAAATTTTTTTTTTGAATTTTAAAGAAAACCCCAAAAAAAAAAAATTTTTTTTTTAATATTTCGGGTTTTTGGAAAACAATAAATTGGGAAACGATTTAATTTGGATTTTTAAAAATTTCATTCCCCCGTTTAAAACAAAAATTTTTCCTTTTTTTGTGAACCTTTTAAAAAAAAAGATATTATGTAAAATTTCCCCTTTCCTGTTTTTAAGAATTGAATAAAAAAAAAGTAAATTTTTAAAGGGTTTTGTCACAAAACCCCGCTAGTTTAAAATAATTCCTTTTTTTTATCGAATTTTACCAACGACCCCGGAGTTTTTTAAAATTAATTGGGCCCAAAGACGGGGGACGACGAAAACCAGCCGCAACCAAAGCAACGCCCCCTTAAAAGTTTTTGCATTTTTGCCACGTTTCAGTATTTTAAATAACCTGTTTTTTAAACCCCAACTGGTTTATATTGTGAAAATTTAAATGTGAGTAAATATATTTTATCGGGACTTTTTTTTTCTATCGTTTTTAATTTATATATGTTTTGTTTATTCGAAAAATTTATAAATTGTTTTTACTTTTTAAAAAAAAAAAAAATTTCCCTTTAAAAAAAATTTAAAATTTTTACCTCACCAGGTAATTAAATTTTTTGTTGTATGGGCCCAAAAGAATTAGTCTTGGGAAAAACCCCCCCCCGTCAGAGCTAAAAATTTAAACAAGAACATGTTTTAAGGGTTTGGGGCATTCCAAAATATTAAGTAAAGACTTTGCGAACGATAAAATAGTAAAGTTTTCTAATGAAACCCCAAGGTAAATAAACAGCTACCAACAAAAAGGGAAAATTTTTTCCCAAATCGTCGAATTTTCATCAACGCTAATGAAAGATAAAAATAATAGCTTAAAAAAATTGGGTGGTCACTTCCCAAAGTTTTAATTTTTTTTTAAACAAATTCTATTTTTGGGAAATTGAATTTCATGGTGGGGACAAAAATATTCCCCCCAAATTTGGGCCCTTTTTTTCTCAAATACTTGATTATGTAGTCCCCCCCCCCCCAACTTGTAAAATTTTGTTTTTTTTAATTAAAATTTTATTGCCCTGCAATAAAGGAAGTCGTTTTTTTTTTAATCGACTATACGCCCCCAATTTGGAATAATTTCAAAGTTTTAAAAAAATAGTCCCCCCCTTTTGGTAGACGTAAAATTTATAAAATTTTCCTCAATTTATTAAATTTAATTTATTTTCTTTGAATCAACAAACTACGTTATGGAGTGGGGAGGGTTTTAAATCCCAACAAGGTAAAGTAAAAAATTTAAAACCCTTTACTGGGTAAACTTTAAGTAAAACCCCAAAGCGTTTAAAACTCTCAAAAGGGTTCATAATTTTATAAAAATTTTTTCCCAATTTTTTCTGGAAAAAAATCAAAGACATCATTACCGGCATCGTTTGTTGGGTATTGGGGAACGGATTTGAGGGGAGCAACAGTGGCGTTTACAATTGTTGATAATTGTTGGTTTGTACGTGAAAATCTTTGTTACTTTTTTGTGATAGACATTTGTTTAAAATATGTACAATTTATATATTATTTTTAATTCATACAAATTATTTACATTTGGTTGATATCAATTGTGAATAATTTTGTTTTCCAACAGATCACAGACTCGTATTGAATACCTTAGAAAATATTAAAAGCTATTTCCACAGTCTTAAAATGTGGTTTATACTTACACGTTGTATTAGATGTATTAAATAAATACTGTTTTTATCCTAAACAACTAGTTGATACATTTTGAATTAATTGTTTTAAACTACAAAATTTGTAAAATTGATAGTCTGTACCCGAATTATCTATCAAGGACAGGAGTTGTTGAATCTGGAGTGCATTTTTGCGAATATTTTACTTTGAATTTAATTTAGAAGTAAAAAAATACCCATGAACGTAAATCAACTTGAATTTCACGTAACATATTTACCCCTTAAATCAACTGATAGATCAGGGAATACATACGAAACGTTGGCATGGGTTTAAATTGTACATAAGGCCCTTTGACGTTCACGGTGTCCCAACCTATCCTCCAAGGCCGGTTTTACTCAGTATTGATGTTTCCATAATCGATTATACTTCTTATAAATTCAGTTTAGCACGTCTCACTTTCTATTTTAACATTTTTAACTGTATAATTATTGTTAGTACCTAAATAAGTTAGACCAGTTTGATTGTTCACTACTTGGAGTAAAAAATTAAAATCCATAAAAATACAAAGGCAAAAATTGAAAAAAAACTTTTCATTTCTTCACAAATCCGCCGTCCCGGGGGCCTTATCCTTTTGACTTAAATGTATTAAATTTAATTAAAATTTAAAATTTTAAATTTGTAAAATTGAAACTTTGATTTTAAGGGAAAAAAGTTCAAAAATTTCCCTGGGAAACCAAAATTTTCCCCCTTTTAAATTACGCGGGGCAATTAACATTTTTTAATTTTCAAAACAATGGTTTAATAAATTTTTTTTAACAGCCCGTTAAATAAAAGTAAGTCAAGTGTTGTTAATGTTAAATTTAAAAAAATTAAAAAAAAACTAAAAATATTTTCCAAATCCTGTCCATGGAAATTTCTAGGAAAAAAATTTTTCTCTTTAAGGGTTTTTTTCAGAAAATAATATTAATTAAAAATTTTTATTAAAGTAAAATTCAAATTTAAAAAAACATTTCAAGTTCGGGAGTAAAAATGTATGTACGGATCTTCGACCTCTCTAAGCTATCAACATTGAGTGGAAAAATGCCTTCGTTAAAACATACAATGGACCTAACAATTAATTTACAATTAACAAGTACAATAAGCTTAACAATGTACTTCTTTTTACGCGTTGATTTTTTTGTAATATGTCTTATTTTATAAAACCGTAATCAGTATTTTCTGTTTAAAACCCACCAAGTCTCGTCGATTGTTATCCTTCTTGACATCATCAGTAATATAATAACAGGTTGTCTACCAACTCGTGTAGTTTAAATTATGTTGAACATTTAATATTAGATTATAACTTATTGAAGTATTAATTGTTTACAAGAAATAACGACTTCTTAAGCTATTTGTTATTGGTCGTATACCACTTAAGTTGTTTCTGAAAAAAGGAAGAAATTTTTTAAAAAACGGAAAAAAATTAAAAAACTTAGGAATTTTTCCCCTTAAAAATTCAAATACCCCCTACTGGGTTTTTTTTTTGTTAATTTCCCGCGCTTGATAAATATTAAATTAAAAGAAAAAACCCGTAAATGTAATAAAAGTATACGGGCCAAATGTGGTATTTTCCCTTTTAAAGTTTTTAAATTTTCCCATAAATTTCTGGCCTAACTTTTCGCTTTCCCCAAATAAATTAAAAACCGGGGGACGGGTTTGGGGGTTTAAATCAATCAATTTGGGTTTACCAGTTTTTTGAACAACTTTTTAAAACCACCTAACCTGACATAAAAACCCAAACCCAAGGTAATTGCCCATAAAAAAAAAATAGTGGTAAATGAATAACGGAAAAAATGGGGTAAATGAATTAAAAGGGAAAGGGGCCAAATACTTTTTTAAACCGGGCTAAGTAACCTAAAAAGAAAAATTTACCCAAAAAGGAAAGGGTTGGGGGGTTAACAAAAGCATTTTAAAAAAGAAATAAACCCTTTTCCCAACCCTTTAAAATGGAAAAACCAAAAACTTCCCAACTGAAGGACCAAGGGGTTTTTTGGTTTTTAAAAAAAAAAGAGAAATGATTAAAAGAGAAAATAATTTAAAAAATTAAAAAGGGGAAAAACTTTTGAAACCCCAAAAACACAACCTCGTTGTTTTTTACCCCCCGGGTGGTTTTAACTTAGAGAAAAAAAATTTTTTTTTTTTGTTTTTGAGGGGGAATTTAAAACTTTTGGGTAATTTTTTAAGCAAAGAAAGGAAAAAAACGTAGTTTCGTAGATGAAGGAGCCTGGATACTTGAAAGAGATTTCTTATTGAGATTATTTTGTTAAGTTAACAAAGGAAAAAGATAACTCCTAAGTCAAAAGGGTCTAGATAGTAAATTATAGATTACTTATTGAGATAACTATATTCAGTAAATAAAAGGAAAACATAACCTCGTAGGTAAAAAGGCTGGACGGTTAATAAAAGATTTCTTATTGAGATAACGTAATGAAGCAAACAAAGGAAAACATATCTTCGTTGATGAAGGATTCAGGATATTTGAAAGAGATTTCTTATTGATTAAGTTAATAACGGAAAAATATAACTCCTTAGACGAAAGGGTCTAGATAGTCAATACAGTACTGTCGCGGTAATCCGAATATTTGTTTGCAACGGCCTGTTCGAACTGTCAAGGTTAGAGAAAGAAAAATGTACGTCAAACCATTATTTAACGAAATACTTAACTATAATATTTTATAAATATAATAATAAGCTCTGTAGTTAGAAATTCCAACTATTTGTTAATATGGTTGTTGTTAACGTATTTCTTAAAACGTCTGAGTTCACTTATAGCAAACGTCTATATCTTTTTAAATTGTAAACATACAGCAAGTAAAAATCAAGCCGTTTAAAAAAGTAAAATTTTACCTAATTATTAAAGTAATCTGTCATTTTAATTCGCGAAAATTTATTGTATGCTTGCAGATCATTCGGATTACCGCGTGATTCGGAATAACGTAGGTTCGGACTACCGCGACCGTACTGTAATAAATTACTAACTTATTGAGATGACTATAAGTAAACAAAAGGAAAACATAACATCTTAGGTAAAGAACCTGGATGAGTAATAAAATATTTCTTATTGGAATAACGTTATTGAGCAAACAAAGGAAAAAATAGCTTCGTAAATGAAGGGACATGGATAGTTAACAATGGATTGTTTATTGAGACAACTTTATTAAATAAACAAAATATATTAATTACTCCATTAATGTTTGTACGAGTTTAATTGAAACCAGTAATTAATGTATATTCGTCGTTCATTTAAGTTAAATTAATTTCATTTACCACTGAATGTGAAATATTTGTTGATTGAACCTCAGTAATTAAATAAAAGCCACAAATTTAGAGATGATTATGCGTGTTGCTTTGCTCTGTATAGTGAATATTTATGTTATTCCACAAAAATGTCCCGTAAATGCAATGTAATGTTTTAATTTAATGAATCAATGAACTTCAATGTTATTAGCAAATGTTCGTTTGGAAATGGGATTTACTTTGTATATGATAACGTGTTTATTTTTGTACTTTATACTACTCTTTTTAACAGGACCATTGATGAGTTGCTAAACAAAGTTAATGTTTCAGTCGATTTCAGTTTATTGTAAAATAACAATCGCCTGTATACTATTTTCTAAATTTAATTTAATTGATTCACTCGTTCTCTGTTGCCAAATATTTCATGTTGGGTGTTCCGGGATGAAAGAAATCCCTGGATTTATTTCCAATACAACTATTTAAGCCTCATATAGTGGCTGATGCATTATTAATGGAAAACATTTTTTTTTATCAGCATCAAAGATAGCTTAATTTAAATTAATTATAAAAGCTTTTTAATCATTTATGCTCTGTAAAACATGTTTTTATGAATTTAGAATATGAAAAATACACGATGTTACTATAAAACTTTTACTCGATTTCTTGCATTTTTACATTAAAAAAATAGTTTTATATATTTAAATTGTCACATAATATTTTTAAAATTTTTCATAGTTTTCGCGAAGTAAGATACAACAATAGTTCTTGAGTTTATGGTACCAACAGTAATATGGTAAAAAATCCTATACTGTTCAGTCTGTGTATTTTATATTTTTTACAAATTTTCAAAGTAAACACTGATAACCTGCAAAAAAGGACTCTCATTTAAGTAGTTCTCAATGTCTCTGTATATATGGTTAAAACCATGCATATATTTCTTACTAAAATCAACCCCTTACGTACTTACCCCAAGTTTTACCTACTGCAATCCCTGTACCATGCATTCCAGTGCTGTGCAACATAGCTCATCCGGATATAAGACGCAAAGACGCACCTCTCATAGAGTAAAAAATGTCTCATCTACTCCGTATCTTCTAATTTTGCAAGATATCCCACAAGGTGCAGGGTGGCTTAAATATAGAAAACCACTTCTTTGACTAGCTTCCTATTGGGATATGTTTAACGGTCGAAACAAGTTTCCATTATCAGACCCTATGATTGTCATCGGTGAAATGAACCTACCTTGCTAGGAATGGACTATGTTGAATGGTAAGATTCAAATACTGTAAATATTAGTGGGCTATGGCAAACTATCACCATGTGATTGCGTGGTCGAAGTTCAAACTATGGATCACATAGTTAATGACTGACCACTGTTTTCTTTTCATGGAAATCAGCCGGTCGTCATTCAATCGGGGAAGCATGTGTTGAATGATTACAACACCTAGATTCAGCTCTGTGACAGGAAATTAATAGTCTGCAGAGGCTGTCGGCTATGTTGGTTTGAATCCCATAAGAACAGTGTCGTTTGCGAAGCCATATTTTCCGTTATTTATTGACCAAAAGTTGTTTATAAGGTGCCATTTTAAACAATATTATATTACGAATTGGGTTTGCTTTTGATATTTTAAATACATACAACTAGTTTTGAAAAATTGGTGAAATTAAAAACTTCAAACTAAATATATTTTATATTTTTTCTGTAAAAATATTTAGGAATTCGCGAAGAAATTCAAACGTGCAATTTCATTCATGATCAAATGCAATTTGTTTGGAAAAATCCCTTTAAAAATAGCTGTTTAGTTTACTTACACGTGAACGTTTGTCAAGTTCGAAAATAATGGGATTAAAACCAACATGGCCGACAGCCTCTGCAGACACTTAACAGATATTTGAACACTAAGACATAAGTACTTTGTACTTTATATTCTATTTATAAAACTAATTTTAATTTGACGTCCTTTTAATCTGGTAGCTGGGTTTAAATTCATACAAAAAGTAAATAAACAATACGCCATTCAAATTGTTTGATCATAAAAATTGTGATTTATCAATTATTATAGTATCGATTATATACTTTTATGTTTATTTGGATTAACTTATTACTATAAAGCTAGAAACTAAGCTACTAATTATTAATTATAAAGTTAGAAGTGAACGGTCAAGTCTCTTTGATATTAAATGCTAGAACTTGCGCCGTTGTTGTACTGCCGCTGGAGACTTTTACATATTTCCGAGACAGTGGCGTGGTGAACTTCAAAGTCCCCGCTCTCACTGTAGTATGAGTTATGGTTGTCGTAAGTTCCGCATGTCACACTGGTTTGCCAATCGTCATTACTTTCAATAGTTTTCTCTTTTAATTAGGTTTGCTATAAATAGATTAGCGAATTACTTTTAGATTTTTCCATGTCAGTGGATTAAGTACATTATATGGATCTAGTTACGTTATATACACTAGGTATGTATATAACAACCACAATTCTTAAGGTTATAAATTGTAATTAACTCTTATCTAACAGTTAAATGATTATTAAAAAGTAAAAACCCCTTTTTTAAGAAACCAAACTTTTTAAACAATTAGTGAAGTTGCGATTGAGTTGGTATTTTGTTCATTTAATGTATTCAAATTAGTAAATTCTTAATAAAATATAATTTTAACGAGGCCTTTCACCAACAAAGTGTTGCATGATGATGCTTGGCGAAAGTCCTTTTTAAAATTATATGTTATTGGTTTTTATGGAACATTTAATAATTTGAATAGACTTTTTAAAATTATATTTTTTTGTTTTAATTGACTAAACTTATAATTTGAATATATTTTAAACAATTTTTGAGCTAATGAACCACAATGTGTTATCGGTGAACCATTTGTTCTGGTAAGAACTATACGAAAGAGTAATTGTAATATTTTCAAATCCTCTGTCTACATCATTAATTTTATTGTGCATGATTATAAGTATTTTATTTATATATAAACAATTATTTTTAAAATCATTTTATTAAAGTTTAGAGTCTTAACTTGCTATTTGGGTTCAATGTAATATTAAAGTTATAAACACTGTCAACTTAACCAGACAAATCTGCGGGAACGGACATAAATATGAGTTTGGGAGTGGAGTCCCAACGAGCGAAGTAAATTAATTTAATATACAGGTTGTTTCGGAACTCTTTAGCCAAACTTTGGGATTTAGTTCTGGACATGAAAACAAAAAATTTCATATAATGGTATGGTCTTAATCGTTTCGTTAAGTGTCTGTCTGTCCCTATGTTTGTAATTTTTATAAAAGAGCAATTGTTAGGCACATAAATGCCAAAGATTTCACATTTTGCAAATTTTGTTAGGCTAATAGCTTCTAAACGTTCAAATTTTTTAGATATTTTTTGTTCAACCGTTTTGAAATAGATTAGGATAGGAAAATTAATGGTTTTTTTCTTTGTAATTTTTTAAACGTTGAAAACTTTAAACCGTTTATTTCCAAACGGTTGAACGAAAAAATATTGAAATTAGTTGTACGTTTAGGTGATATCAGTATTACTAAATATGCAACATCTTAATTCTACGGCATTTATGGTTCATGACTTGTTACTTGTTTTATAAAAATCACAAAAAACGGACAGACAGTAAACAAAGCAAGATATAGACATTATTGTTATACGACATTTTTGTTTGTTTTCGTGTCCAGAACTAAATTCCAAAGTCTGGCTAAAGAGTCCCCAAACACCCTGTCCTGTATATTTAAATTAATTTACCGTTCGAGTTTGCAAAATCATAGCTCCCCTAGGACGCATATGTGGAGTTAATAACTTATTGGGATCTGATTAAAGAGTTGTAGGCATACCATAAATGGAATGGTCGAAATAACTTTACGTGAAATTTGATTGCAATAATTGGTTTTTTTTCTTTCTTTTTTCAAGATACTTGAAGAACACGTATAATTTTTAAAGAATATTAATAATACTGTAATATAACAACGTACTATAAAGATTTATTCGATCACTCTGACAGTTATTCCCAGACTAAATCTAACAAATTGCCACTTTTATATTTTGATTATTAAGTTTATTAACTAAATCGACCTCTTTTGTAAGGTTAATACTTGCATGTTTAAATTTTAACATTTTTAAATACGGATTAATTTTATAATAGATTAAGTTTTTAGTATTAATACTATTATAAGTGTTCTTTATCTCGTTAAAATATTATTATATGTTTCATGATTATTTTTCACACAATTCATTAAGAACCATTCTAATTATTTTTTATTTCTATCAGGAAAGGTGATTTTTAGATGCCTCTTAGTTTATGTTATTTATTATTTAAATAATATTGTTCTGTTTCTCTCTTTAGCTTCCTTTAACAATAGTTCTGTTTTTAACATAATTATCTTTACTATTTATTTAGTTATTTAATGTATAACGCAATTACTTTTGAACCCTGATTGTTTTTAACAAATGTGATGATGGTACCGATATCAAGAACCGATTTACTAGTATGGTAATTCGTATCGATAATCGAATATTTTAGTACCGATACATCAATAGTATCCGTAGAGAAGGATATTTACAGGCAGATAAATATTTTTAGTTTTAATGTTCTAAACTATTTACAATTTTAGTGACGTTAGAACATTGTACATTAAGGTAACACCCCGCCAGTTCTCAGCCCATATTTCACCGGTCACACAAACTTATTTAGCGTCTAATCCCTTTTTACAGTCGCGCAGCTCTGCTGGCTGTAAAACCGTCACTATTTTATGGCTTTTCCCTCCAAGGAAAATTGCTGTAAAATACCTTCCTACAGGGGCTTATGGGATTATAAGCTAGGTCGCCGGAGGAACTTCCGTCCAGACGTTCGATCTCGTAAATTAGTCAGAAGAAAACCTCTAAAAATGAATGAACAATATCGCGATAAAACAACAGATTTCAACTAGTATAACATTTTCGTCAGTAAAGTTTACATATTACAATTAAGTTTTGACGGAAACAGACGTTATTACTGTTAGATCTTCCTTTTCTTCCCTTTCTGTGGATTGAAATGTTGATTAAACAGTAGTTCAAACTAAGATTAGATACTCAAATTAACTATAGAAAACCAATTTAGATCCTTAATTTTCAGAAATCATAACACTTGACATTCGAAGATATAACTAAAAGATATGTGTTAAGAGTGTTTGAATCAATTTGGAATTGACAACATGCGCTAGGAGAATTCAACCTGTTACAAAATTCTTATTGTAGCAACAAATACGTTTTTATCTTATAAGTGGACTAAGTAATGGTTGTTGACTGGCATATACGGGTTTTTTCTTCTTAAAATAATTTATAATTATTATTGATACCATACGTGAATAGGATTCAATAAAATAGAGGTAATTTTTTATCTCCAACTGACAAAAGCATTGAACATCGGAATTAATAGTTCCAAATTTCCAAATTATTTATTTACATGAGAATGTATTCCAAAATTATATCATCATATTACATGGGTTTTTTTCACAATAGTGTTAAAAATAACAAACAATCCACAAGGATCACAAAATAATGTCTTATTGTCATCTGGCAGACATTTCTTTCTGAAAGCTTTTCCATATATTTCACCTAGTCAGCTGGAATTTAGGAGTAAATGAAATATATAGGTTAGATCACTGTATTTATAATAAAAGATATTTTAATCGTACTCGCAATTGAGTATAAATTTTATATTAATGTACAGCCATCTTACCACTGATATCGGGGTATATTACTTTGTATTCAAACGAAATCTATGATTGACAAAAAAATAGGAAAACATGTTTTTAGATAACGTTTAACTAACAAAGTTTAATTTAAACTGTCAAATTTAACAAACATTTTGTCTTTAAAATAAAATTAAAACAGATTTATTGTAGCCTACATGAATAATAGAAAAAATATATTTCAGTGTTTTTTCAAACCTTTTTTTTTAGTTAAACATTTATATTTTAGTTTTTTTCAACTTACATGTAAGACCTAATTTGTGCTATTTAAAATAGATCGGGTGTTGGTATCTGATTGGAATTATTTACATTTTCGTAATGTTATTATTCTTAATTAGGTTAATCAATTAACATTATGTATTTATTTTGCTTGTTGTCAACATTATAAAATGTAACAGTTGAATTTTTACAGTTTTTCTTTTTTCAATTATATGAAATTGTATTGCAATGTGTTTTTCTTGTTTTCTTTGAGATTTGAACACCGTTTTTCAGTTCGGATAAAATGTATAAGCATCAGATTTCTTAATAAATCCAATTTTTTACAGATTAGTATTTTATAGGTATGCAATTTATGCACGTTCATCCATATGTTTAGACCTATTTGTTTTCTGGTTCGAATACATTCTTTTTTAACTTTTATTAAGTCCTCAAAAGTAAGTGATCTTTAGCTTGATTTGAAGAGAAGTTAACAAAATTCGGTCAGTCATACAGGGGGGAGAAAATCACCACCCTTTGTTTTGCTGGCAGGCGGATGATATGGGGAAAACTTTCTGACAGAATGTCTGCCAGATGACAGGGAAACAAAGATAGCCGGACCACACGGGCGAACAATGAGAATGTCAGCCTTAACCAAACACTTGTTCACAACATTAGATGACCTGTGTCGTAGATGGTTTACGTCAATGTTAACATAAGACTTCAATTTTTAAATTGCACAGCTAAATTAGTGTAAAATGTAATCACAAATACAGATAAATGCTTAGTTGTTTTTTTTTTTAGAACTATCAGATAATGGTATCGTTCCTTTTTTTTAAAAAAGTCTTAAACTAAGGATTGCTACATCGGAAAGTTATAAAGATTTCTAATAACACGTTATACCTAAAAATGTTAAGTAAACAAATCAAATAAATATATTTATTTCATTCACAACAAAACAAATGAACATCAAATATACTGGAAAAAGTCACAAATGGGTTACTGGACATGTACGTGTGACGAATCCACAAAGAATATAAAAATACTGCTCATAAAACTAACTAAAATATATATTGATTCACGTTATCTGTAAAAATATATGACAATTAACACTTATTTTGTAATTTATAAATATAAATGCATTTAAACTAAAGAAAGTGGGGACAGTTATAGGCAAATGTTTGAAATAATTAAAATGTACATTTAAAGGCAGGATTTGCAGAAAATGTAAATAAGAAGTTAAAAATATAAGAGAAAAGTAGAAACATTATTTATAAACAGCTTCAATGCCACTATAAAACATACCACCTACCACCTAGACAGTATATTATAAACAGCCAAGATAATATTTGTCCATAGCTAATTTAAGTAAGACAAAATGGTAAATGAGAAAATGACAATGAATGTACAATGAAAGTAAACAAAAATGAAAATAATGACCGAAAGATAAATGTTTGACTTTTAATAAAACCCAACCGATGTTCTCAAGACATTACTATTATTAATAGTTTTTAAAATGTGGTGTAGGTACGTCATTTAAGAACATATAATATCTTGCATGAAAGATAGTATATTTTTAGAGTAAATATAAACAAGTATGGATTATATTATATTGAATATATGTTATTGAAACTTGACTTTACTGTCCAACAATAAATAAAAAAATGCTGCTTTTTATTACTTAAAAACAATTGCTTGAAAACATACAGGTTAGCTTAAAATTTGACAACTATCAGATCTTTACAAAAAATTTCTACAATTTATTTCGTTCTATATAAAACATTATTTTATCGCTGGAAAGGCCGTAGGTACTAGCAAAAAAAGGCGTAGATTTGCTTGGGTTCGATTTCCGTCGTCAATGTTTACCCTTACGCTAATCCTGTGGTTTTGAAGTCGCACACATAAATGCCATTAGTCCAATCAAGCTTATGAAACAAGAATTGTAACGAGAACGTATTTTTTTTCTTCACCAGTCATAATTCATCACTAAATTGGATACGTATTTACTTATACTAACATTTTTCAATCGTATATAAATTAATAATGTAATAAAGCACTATAACGTTCTCATCTTTAATGTGTATACTATTACAATATTATGTTGTTAGCATATAATAAATAAATTTTAAAATTAAAATTAAAGGCCAGGAAAATATAACTATTCTGGCCTTAAAAATCCAAGTCTACGAAAGAGAAGTGTGCAGTAATAGAAGATGATGGGAGTTTGTACTGAACATGACACTAATGGCACGCCACGTGTGGTTTGATCCGTTATAATAGGTATCTTGTTTCAACTGTTGTTGCGGCCACAATACAGTGTGTTCAGTCATTACCCACACAAGCTAAACATCGTACTACAGTTGTAAAGAAATTGTAGATGACTATGTTATAATACAGTTTAACCATTATAACATACAAGTTCTATTTACAAAATTGTAGCATGATTCCTTGCTTCAGTCCTTGAGACTAGTTAGTTAGTTAGTTGATATGGGGATATGCAGTTGGTCCAGCCAACCCTTGCAACGAAGCCTGAGGCTTTTTGTGCCAATCCCGGTGCCTAATCGTCGTAAAGCTGGCAATCCTTGACCAGGTCAAGGAGCTTCTTCACTAGATTAGTAATTTCCGACTGTCCCAGAGGTGAGCCTTCAAAAAGTGCTCTTCTCCTGGCACCAAGGGCCTCACACTCCAGGACAATGTGTTCTGCCGACTCTTCGTCCTCCCCACAGAGGCGACAGATGGGATCCTCCGTAAAGAGTCCCACTGTTCTTAGATGCCTCCGGAATTTGCCGTGACCGGTGATGAGTCCCACCACCAGCTTAACATGCGATTTACTCAACCCAGTTTGAGACTATCAACGACACTGTTGCCTGATTCCTTACCTCAGTCCTTAAGACGATCAACACAATGTAGCATTATTCCTTACTTAATTCCTTAAGACTATCAACACACTGTTGCGTGGTTCTTTAATTCAGTCCTTGAGATCATCAACACACTGTAGCATGATTGCTTACTTCAGTCCATGAGACCATCAATGACACTGCAGCATGATTCCTTGTTTCATTCCTTGAGACCATCAACGACACTGCAGCATGATTCCTTGTTTCATTCATTGAGACCATCAACGACACTGCAGCATGATTCCTTGTTTCATTCCTTGAGACCATCAACGACACTGCAGCATGATTCCGTACTTCATTTCTTGAGACCATCAACGACACTGCAGCATGATTCCTTGTTTCATTTCTTGAGACCATCAACGACACTGCAGCATGATTCCTTGTTTCATTCATTGAGACCATCAACGACACTGCAGCATGATTCCTTGTTTCATTTCTTGAGACCATCAACGACACTGCAGCATGATTCCGTACTTCATTTCTTGAGACCATCAACGACACTGCAGCATGATTCCGTACTTCATTTCTTGAGACCATCAACGACACTGCAGCATGATTCCTTGTTTCATTCCTTGAGACCATCAACGACACTGCAGCATGATTCCGTACTTCATTTCTTGAGACCATCAACGACACTGCAGCATTATTCCTTACTTCAGTCCTTGACACTCTCAACATACTGTTACGTGATTCCTTATTTCAGTCCTTGAGGCCATCAACAACAATTTAGTACTATATATATATATATATATATATATATATATATATATATATATATATATATATATATATATATATATATATATCCTTATTGATATATAAAGTAGTTTGGGCCCAGCAGCAGTTCGGGCCCACTATGCGGCTGGGGTCAAACTGCTGCGAGCATATACCAATTTCGAATATATAACTTTAGACGTTCAAAGCAGTTTGAACTCACCTACCTGACAGTAGTTTGGCCCCATAAACATGTATGTTCGGGGTAGTTTAGGCTCACATAGTCTACCAGTTAAACCTCAGCAATTCACACGGTACTTTTGCCTCAGTATTTCATATGCATACAGTAGTTTGTCCTTACCTGTCTAAGCAATTTGGACTCATCCATTTTGGCACAACAGTACATAAGCGCTAAATATTTATTAACCAATTAATGTATTTGTCGTTTATAGGATATGATTTTGTTGCGTGGATAAAAGCTGATGTTAAAACATATTTAGAAACAAATTAATGTTATTCCTAATAACTATAAAAAAAATGCTTGAAAAATAAATTATCATAAATAATTAAATTTGAATAACCAATTACCAGGGTACTATTGTATACAGATACATGAGTTACCTGAGTAGGTTGCTATTTTATAAAGTTACAGTTATTTGTAAGTAATAGATCATTTAAGAACAGTCACATTAAAAACGTAATGAACATGGGTTGTACCAGTTATTACCTTGGGTACCACACGTGATCAACTTGGGTAGTATCTGTGATTATTTTGGGTAGAACCCATGATCAACTTGGCAAGTACCTGTGATTGCCTTGAGTAGCACCCATGGTCAACTTGGGTAGCCACCCGAAATTACCCCGATTATAAAACGTGGTCAACATGGCTGCCTACTCGTTATTACCTCGGGTAGGACCCGTGGTCAATTTGGGTAGTACTTGTGATTTATCTTGGGTAGCACCCGTGGTAAACTTGGTTATAACTTTGATTATTTTAGGTAGCACCCGCAGTCAACTAGAGTAGCCACCACCAATATTGGGTAGCACACGAATTAAAATTAAGTAGTACTTGTGATTACTTTGGGTAGCACCCGTGATCAAAGTAATCAAAGTGGCCGTTTTCCTCCGCGAAAATAGCTATAAACATGGTGTTGATTTCTATGTCAACGATTCGTTCCGTAGTTAATAATCTTATAGTACACTTAAAACGGTTGTGTCCAATTAGGGAACAGTCTTGTTTGCGAAAAGGGGTAAAATCGTCCAGTTTGCGAATAGACAAACATACCAGAATACAGTAATATTTTTCCAGTTATCCATCAAATTTAAAAATGTGCTGAAATTTTTGTGGACAATGGGGCCATCCTTATGAGTTATTTCCTGTTTGCGTACCCAACTAAACGACCCGTGCCGAAGTGTCCGCCGTTGTAAGAAATAGAAGTTACATAAAATTATTGAATATACTAAATAATATTTTAACGAATTATTGATTAATTATTATTACTATTAAATAACATACGTATAACAAAATATGTTCAGCGAAAAAACTGACAAGTCCTTTATAATTACCACTGTCCTTTATAATTACCATGTTTATATATAAACTTTATACTAGCTACAAGTACTTGCAGATGTGATCAGTTATTTCCGAGGACGTTATTTTGTTCGTAAATCAAAATAAGTGAATGGAATTTATAAAACTTATAGAACAAATTCCTTTCAACCACGTTTAAACGTGATAAATTAATGGGATTTTGAGTAATAATGGTGTAAATTTGATGTACAGTAAAAACTAGTTAAATTTCCGGTAATTTTTTATTCCAAATAGGATAAACATTACAGTAAAATTTGAATCTTCAAATTTTATAACGTACAACCAAACGAGTTAAACCATGGTACGAGTGGACTTATCACAGGCCTCTTAGTTTCTTAGAAAACTACCTTCAAACTCGGGTACACATCATTTATGCGCCTAAAGTATTAGAGTAAATTACATTAGATATATTTATAGTGTCACTGTCAAAGTAATTAACACTGTTGAGTAAACTTTTTCAACTTCATATTTGAAAATAATTTCTTTATTCATCTATATACATTCAAATTCCGCAATGATGGCCTATCATTAGATATTTAATAGGTCTATTCGATTTGTTTTTTGCGTACTGCTCTATCTTAATTCCTGAACTATCATTCCATAACCCAACCATTCATATAAATGCAGTGGTAATGGTCATCCTACCCACCCATTATTGTACGGTGGTGATCAGCCACCCACCCACCTACTCTCTATCTGGTTCCCTAAATAATACAAGTACAAAGTATGGGTGGTTGAATGAGGCAATACCACTGTACATAAGTAGGTATGTGGGCTAATACCACAGCGTGTATGTATGGGTCAATACCACCTTATATGTGTGGGTAGATGGCCCTATACCTCCGTACTAGTAAAGGTGGCTGGAAGGTTGGTCCGTTTTCACCATAACTGTATGAGTGAGTAGAAAGACCGTACGTGCATGGGTGTTTGAGTAGGTCATTTTCACTATAGTGCTTGGGTAGTTGGGCATGACAATAACATCATACGCGTTTTCTTAATTCTAGTGGTCGTGTTTGGATGGGCCAGTGGGTCAATACCACCGTACGTGTTTGGGTGTGTGAGATGGTCACTATACCCCATTCGTGTATGGGTGGTCGGGAAGGTCATTTATCAACGTACTTATATGGATGGATGGCCGTGTTATTACAACTTTACGTGGTGTATATGAGTGGGTTGCAGGGTGTTCACCCCCGTTCGTGTATGTATGTTGGGGGTCCGTACGTTTAGCGTGTTAACCCACGCCCCGCAATCAAAGGTTGATCAGGAACGAATCTTAACGCCCCGCCACCCTAGGTTACCATCATGCAGGAAGACTACTCATGCTAACCACCTTTCAGGTAGAGCTTTAGTGATTATACCTGCTGTGTTGATTATATTATGTCTGGGTAGAACAGAGGTGTGTTTGTTGCTTCCATACGTATATGGATAGGTGGGTGGATCATTACCTCCGTATGGTTGGAGGTGGATGGTTGGAAGGTAAAAGAAGCTAAACAGCTTATTGGTAATTCAATGTGTTGGCTGACATATCTGACTGACCTATGTAACATTTAACGTCTGTATGTAAAATATTACATACTTACTTACTGAAATGTGTTAAGCGCAGGAGATTTGTGTAAACAAGTAGAGCTAATCTTGAAAACTAACTTAATTTTATAAGACCCACAACAAAAAGTATATGTAAATAGGTTTAAAGGGCCATAACAATTAGAAAAAGCGTTTTTTTCCTTTCTCGTTCACAACAAATCCGTCAATTGTTTTTTTACGAAACTCAGGTTTATGTTGTTCAATCCTTTTCTTAGCCGAGGTGGAATTTTAATAAAGCTGTATGGGAGGCCTTTACATTAATGCTCAAAGATGGTTTCAGTTTAATTCCTCATTTAACTAAGAATCGCGATCGTTCCAGAAACCTTGTCGTATCCACAACAAAGACGGGTATCTTAAGATATATAACTGGATGGATCCATAAATAAACTTAAATGCAAATAAACTAATGAGTAAAGTGGCACATGGGCTAGTTTAGTCTTTCTTCCTTTTCAATTTGCAAACTACACTATGTGAACCAATTTTGGTAACTGAGGTGCGATTTAGGTTAACTTCGTAGTTGCAAAATGCTGATGTGTTGGCTAAGTATATTCCTATTCTGTATACAAATGTGGTTAAGAATACTAATTGTACAAAGAAGTACTCAACCCTCATTGATTAAACATTATGCTTGCTGCTTGCCCTTGAATCACTATGGTACTTCGCGTGTTTAACCAAATACCATTCACCAATTTGTATCTTAAATCTTCTCTATAATAGTTTTAGAAAATGACCAATACACAAGATTGTATTATGTAAAGTATTAAGAATAGTTGCATATTGGATATGACTAAGGCCCTTATGTCCTAATCTATACGTCTATCATGAAGTCCTCCCTCCCTGTCTTCCTATATGGGCCTACAATAATAGTATTGATACCTGTCCATCTTCAATTTGAATAAATACCCGAACATATTTTTTTACAAACAGAATCTATATGAATGTTAACATTCAAACTGTTGTCAATATTTAGGCTGAGAAATGTTGTCTAGGGACATGGAACTATAACATTATTACCAATGAATAAGGCAACTAAAGGACTCTTACGATTTATCGCGTAGTCTGAGTCACGCAGTATCAGTCTGATTATTGTCCAATTTAAAACATATTTTTGTTCTCAATTCTCCTTCTATAACACATTCTAAACCTGACAGATAAATGAGTTTTCAGATGTTTGCGGAGACATATGTAGTAGAGGATACGAAGTTTATAAGTACTCTTTTACACAGTCATTATAAACTTCTTACGAAGTGTTCACGTTTTCATATTTAAAAAAGACCATTAACTCTTATTTGTTTTCAGACAGTTACTAGACATCCTTGTGCCGTCAGACATAAAACTGTCATACAATGCATATTGCCAATCTCTGTTTTTGTGCGGGAATATTGCTTGGGGTGGTGTTTTCAAATCAATATTCGGTTCATTAAACGTCATAAAATTCGATAATAAAACCGCAATAGGTGAAAATAGAAGCTATCTTATAGACATTTTACTCGAAGAATTCAAGGTATTATTTATTCGACAGCTATATAATAAATTACTCCATTTATACTCTTAAAAACACTTTATTTTAAAAACAATTATTATTTTACTTGATATTCTCAAAACACTTACATACAAACGGATAGACTTAAAAAGTGTACTCATTAACCAACTTTCATTTCATAATGTAACATCTTTTTAGAAATATTCCAAATGAACTCAAATGATTTCAGAAACTTAAGCTTTTAACGTACAAAAGGAAAGTAACTGCATGGTTGTTGACCTTGGGAGAGGGTGCATCGGAGTTGAGTATCGCATCCAGTTATTGATAACTAACATTCTGGCCTCTATAATCTATTCACCACTCAACCGATACCATACCTAATCAGACATATTTGTTCTACTATGAATTTGTCGTGTTTTTTTTTTTTTTTATTTTTACCCCTAGTTCTCTGACCGGTTGACTACCACTCAACCGATACCATACCTAATCAGACATATTTGTTCTACTATGAATTTGTCGTGTTTTTTTTTTATTTTTTCCCCCTAGTTCTCTGACCGGTTGACTACCAATCAACCGATACCATACCTAATCAGACATATTTGTTCTACTATGAATTTGTCGTGTTTGTTTTATTTTTCCCCTAGTTTTCTGACCTTAGTTATATTCTTGTTTATGACTTATTCCAATTTTCTTGCACAGTAACCATATTTTTTCAATTAGGTTATATTATTCGGTTTAAAAAATCACAATTATGATAATATTTCTGGATAGATCCATGTATATAAATTGTAATCTATCCCTGTTTGTATATATTATGAATTTTACATAAATTCAATTATTTCTCATTTCTTCGTCTTGCATAAAAATGATCTTAAGAAATTACTCATGCCCACGCACAGCTATTTATCTAAGTGGGCATAATTGTTTTCTCCAATGTAAAATATATTTTCTAAACTATGAATTATTGTTTGTGAATAGTAATGTATTATAATTATTTTTTGTATGTAAAATGGAGGATTGGATTTATTTTTTATTTGTTTTTTGTATTTATTAGGCTTCCTGTATATTGGCAATTCTATTATTCAATTGGGGGAATTCCCTGGAGTGTAAAAGAGTTCTGTTGCCCAAAATAACATAACACGAAAATTAGTCTAGTTAGTACATTGATAATTCTACTAATATACAAATAAAAAATACTAGCTTATGAGTTTCAAACATAAAACACTGATAAAAAATGTTAAAGATTTGTATACGTTAATACATGTCCAAAGTTTTTAAGGTTTTTCATAAGGAATGCCTATAAAATTAGCATACTATCAATCTTCCTCCAATTACTGAAATAGTTTTAGAACTATTACTTGTTATTGATTCCTGATTGCTAAGTGCTGTTGAAAACGATTACAAAAAAATGTATACACACATAACAGGAAGTAATCGTTAATTTTTAATATGGTCAATTAATTTATCATGATAGGATCATGTTTATAGTAATTATGAAAATACTTTGCAAGATATCTCATCTATGTGATATTATTATTTATTTATTTCTCTTTAAATACAGGGCTGTACATGTGAGAAGTAATTTTCTTATCTACTAAAAAAGCTATTATGTAGTGCAAAATAGTGGAAAACAATATTTAACTTATTAAGGTTATTTAATGTAATAATCACATTTGAAAAGAACCTAAAACAATTTTCAATTTGAGACTAATCATTTAGTTAACTTATAAACAAAAACCAAATAATTGGATTCGTAAGAACAGTACTCGTTATCAGCTGACTCTGACAGACGTGGCCCACAAACATTCTGTCACGTATTTGCAGCTGTAGACGCATCAATGATATGATAAGGAATGGGCCTTGCTTTCCCGCGCTCGCCCAGCCACGTGTGGTGAGATCATCGCCACCTATCACAGACCTCTGAAAATTAGTAAGGCTTGTAACATCTTCATGATCTGCGAGGAAGGTATCATTTACCGTTAAGAAGGTAATTCCTGACCCTGTACTAAGATACTCACCAAAACTCTACCAAAGTGAGGCTGTACAACCTCTCCCGTTCTTCTATTAAATAGATGGTCACCCTCTAAACCTCCCATACATGTATGGTGATATTAACCCACCCGCCTTAGTTCACGTGTGAATGTATTCACCCACCCACATTCCATTACACGTAATAATGGCATTTACCTACTCGCCTACCAAACACGTACGTTGATATTGGCCCACCCACCCATACACGAACGTTGGAACGGTCTACCCACCCACCCATATACGTACAGTGTTATTGGGTATTGATTGATCCACCCATCTACCCACACACGTTTGGTGGGTAATCCCACTCATTAAATCCATACACGTATGATATTGGCCTAACCACCCACCAACACATGTATTTCCTGTGTTGACTCCCCTACCACTTATACACGGGCAGTGGTGAGGACCTTCCAACCTACATAGTAACATCATTATTGGTAAATCAGTATTATTGGGAAATTTCAAAAACAAATCAGTACCATCGAACGGAATGCATTGGAGAGTGGGTGAATCAGCACCAACATATGTGTATGGGTTGGAGAGTTGGTTAATTCCCCTATCAATTCCACTATACGTAAATGAGAAGGTGAATGGAACAATGTACTGAATAAATGGTTGGGTAGGTAGGTCAATATCATTGTACGTGTTGGGTAGGTGGGAGATAATTTAAGTGCGTAATAGTGGTTGTATCAATACCACTGTACTATTTTGAGAGTGGGAGAGTCATTTTAGTGTACACTTGGGTCAATAGGTATACATGGTACCCAAGTTAATCATACGGAGCCCTCAAACCCCCGTAGAGGTTTTATAAATACACAGGTGGCTTGGTAAGGTTATCAAAGACTACTGAAATAAATCAGTGGCTATCCCAGATGATCCTGGGTTGATCACCTAAGATCACGGGCTACCAAAGGTTATCACGGGTAGCTATTATAAATGATCTCGGGCTACCAAAGTAGGTCAGTACCGACCGAAGTTTATCACGAGAAACTATGCGTAACTGTCAGTGGCTACTAAATTTTTGATTACGAGTGCCGAACCAAAATGAGCACGAGTTACCAAAGATGAACAATGGCTAACCAAGTTGACCACGCGTAGCTACTGAAAGTTATCACGGGGTACCATAGTAAATGTGATTACTTTCGGAATTATTCATTATTCATTTCTAAGACGCCGATCGTCAAGATATGGGCGAATATGAGGAGTGAATGAGTGTGATGAGTGTTGATGAACGAGTGTTGTCATTATTACTATCTGAGTTCGACTTAGTTAATAAAGGACTATTTATTAATATACCAATGGCCAGGGCAACTATGGAATCCGAACCACGTAGTGTTGGTCTGATTTTCAGCTGACAAGTCTGACACTCAGTTCTCTTTCCTACAAAACATCTGAACCTTGACTACCATCCAACATGGACACCCAAGACTTCTCTAGTAGTGTCCACGTTGGTCGCAACCATTGAGTGGACGCCGTGTCGGTATTAAGAGGACTTAGCATGGAACCTATCGCCTTCAACCTCCCAAACACTTTGTCTCCAAGTTGCTGGGTTTAAAAAAAAAAAATGGTCAAATTCAAATTTACTATGAAATTAAACACATAAAGTTATCATACAATCATCCGGAAGCAGAGCTTGGACACTCTGGCTGTGATAAGGTCATTTTTTTATTCTAAAAATACTCCAAAATAACATGTGATTAACACCCAGCATAACACTATTTTTTTCTTGTACTTGAATTAGGAAACTCATTTACAATTAATTTCTAAAACTTGCTCCTTTAAATCTAGTTTTATTTTGCTTTGAGGCCTCTCAAGGTCATGTGACGCTGCTTTCAAGGATCTAGTTTATCCAAGGCGAGTATCGATTTAAACGAAAGGTGACTCATTTGATATATTTTTAATTAGATACCTTCCAGAATAAAAGTGCCGGGCTTTAGTGCGTTTAAGTAGATCCATATCAATCATATCTTGAAAAGAATAGTTGTGTGGCATTTGAAATAAAAAAAAAAACTTTTAAATATTCTACTGCACAACGTACATATAAATGCTAAAACCTTTGTCTTTAGATAAGACCACTGAACGTGGATGGGTGGACGTGTATGGGAAGGTTGATGGGTGACCAATAGATCACTACCACTGTGCGATCTCACCCTTGCCTCATTTCCTTTAATTTTCCCACCGTGTGTCAGCTTGCACTTGAACTGCCAATGCAGTAAAGGACTTGGGTCTGGAGTAGTGAAGGAATTAATTGCTGAATGGATTTGAAAACAGTAAATTTATCATTGTAAGACTTTGTCCCACTAGCCTATAACAATTCAATGGTAAAGATTATTATAACTTATCTAATTTCAACTTGCCCACCCATACATGGAAAGTGGTATTGACTCACCCGCCCAACTATACACATACAGTGTTATTCACCCACCCTACCACACATAGAGGTTCAGAGAAATTGACCAACCAACCCACCTATACTCTTACAGTGGTTATCCCCAAACCCCGTTGTCAGATTCTTAAATTGATCACGGTTGGTTACGATTGATACCCAAGCCAGACCTGGCAACTCATAAATCAAGGTGACGCAAAATTTATGAGAATCACGCATTCAAAAGTCACCTTACGCTCTCACGCAAGACACCTCAAAACTCACGCAGTTTAAAAGAGTCGCGAGAAGCTACAATAATGTCACTATTCGTTGCTATATGTCATGGGTAAATGAACAGACAGTGACGTTACTGGGAGAAACGTGACGTGACACTAACACAGGCAGTACAGTAATTAATTTCCAACACTGTTTAAGTGTATACTAAACAAAAAATTAGTTTAGTTTGTCTTTCAAATAACACGTTGTTAAAAGTGGAGTACCAACTATTTATAGTAATCTGATCTTTTTTGTGTTTCTCATGACGTAATATTGTTACTGTCATGACCTTTTGGATTGTTTTTCTGTTGTTTTTCACGTAATAGCACGCATTTCTCTTCATCTAATTTAGGAAACCTCCGCATTGATACATCTCAAGGTTGACAGGTGCTCAGTTGATCACAGGTTACTCCCCAAACTGATAAAAGATGGGTCCCCAAGTTGATCATGGATAGTTCCCAAATTGGGCACGGGTATTACTGAATTTACTGCTGACTAGCTTTTGCAGTAAATTCAGTAAAACATTGACTTTTATGTATACATATAGATGGGTCAATTATATTCTAAAAGAATACCAAGTCAAGTATCTTATTGTCCCGCGCGCCATATAGTCTCGAGGACAAAGCTGTGACCATCCAGCCCACGTGTGTGCCTGCGATTGTTTACATGTTTAACTTGCTTGTAAACAAGGTAGCGCCTTCCACGTGCCGCTCGAAAATGCGTACTTTGATATCCTTTATACATAGAACGACAATCGGGCCAGCCTAAAATTTATTATGATTATTAACTATATTAATTTTCAAAATTAGTTAAATATTATATTTTAAACAGCATTTACAAGAAACATGCTGAAAGCTCTTGCTTCGCTACGTGTTGGTTCTCTACGCTTGCTTCCCTCCGTGGTTTTGTTTAAATAATTACACCAGGATAAACGCTTAGCCTGTTGCCGTTCTCGTAGATAAAATAGTTTTAATGTTTTGAAAACACTATAGGTCTACTTTAGGATGACGCAAAGTAGTTCAATCATGCCAGAGTTAGTAGTAATAACCTTAACAATTTCGCAATAAAACCCAAAATAGATAAGCTTTTGGGCCATGTTTATGTTTGATGTATCAGCTGTTTAAAATTATTTGTTTTATTAAATTAATACAATGTTGCTTTTATGAAAAAAAGAAAAGAAAGGAAACGTTGAGTGGCTGTTTATACTCATTAAGAATGGAATTTCAAGAAATCCTTGCTTAGTGGATCTCTTTGATACAAATGCTAACTTCCTTTCAATTTTCATAAAAATCTGTTCAATGGTGTAGGATATTTCGTGTAGAGTGAGTACATATTTTTTGTATTTTATATATTAAGATAATAATATATAGTAAACGCTTTAAATTTGAAAGTTTCACAGAATATAAAAATTTATAAAATTATGCATTCAGAATGTAAATTCATTCATCCTAAAAGTTTTTACTACTTGCGTCAAAACGAAAAGTTTAGCTCTCTGACAAAGAAATTATAATTTTTAAGAGATACCTGATTGATTAAATAATTACTTTGGTTAACTATGGAACTTTAATACGCAATCAAACTTGACAAAAAAATTGAAATATGCCACTTTAACTGTTATGGTACAGATATTACAGATTATTGTTATTTTAACAAAATATTTACAAAATACTGGGTGTTTCAGACAACCCGTGCAATATCTCCTGTGTTTAAATCGTTTAAAATAGAGCTATACTATAAACTGTAAATCTAATAAATCTCACATGGAGAACTTCCCGAAATTCTTTTTGTCGCATTTAAAATACAAGGTGTGCCCTAAAATGATGGAAGTGTAGGCCCACTTCCACTGTACATTTTGATTGGGTCGACGGGTGATTCCACTACCACTTATGTGCATGATGTACGAGTAGGCCCACTTCCACTGTACTTGTGTTTTGGTCGACGGGTAAGTCCAATTACTGTAAATTGATTTAGCTGGACGGGTGAGTCCACTACCAATGTAGGTGTATGATGTACGAGTAAGCCCACTTCCACTATACATGTGTTTGGGGTCGAGGGGTGAGTCCACTACTACTGTACGTGCATGATGTACTAGTAGACCCCCTTACACTGTACATGTGTTTGGGTCGAAAAGTGAGTCCACTACTGCTGTACATTTCTTTAGCAAGATGGGTGAGTCCACTACCACTGTACGTGTATGATGTACGAGTAGGCCCACTTCCACTGTACATGGGTTTGGGTCACCAAGTGAGTCCACTACTACTGTACATTTCTTTAGCATAACGGGTGAGTCCACTACCACTGTACGTGTATGATGGACGAGTAAGCCTACTTCCACTTTTCATGTGTTTGGGTCGACGGGTGAGTCCACTACCACAGTACGTGTATGATGTACGAGTAGGCCCACTTCCACTGTACATGAGTTTGGGTCGCCAAGTGAGTCCACTACTACTGTACATTTCTTTAGCATAACGGGTGAGTCCACTACCACTGTACGTGTATGGTGGATGAGTAAGCCTACTTCCACTTTACATGTGTTTGGGGCGACGGGTGAGTCCACTACCACTGTACGTGTATGATGTACAAGTAGCCTTACTTCCACTGTACATGTGTTTGGTTCGACTGGTGAGTCCACTAACACTTTACGTGTATGATGTACGAGTAGACTCACTTCCACTGTACATGTGTTTGGTTCGACGGGTGAGTCCACTACTACTGTACGTGTATGTATGATGGACAAGTAAACCCACTTCCACTGTACATGTGTTTGGTTCGACGGGTGAGTCCACTAACACTATACGTGTATGATGGACGAGTAAGCCTAATTCCACTGTACATGAGTTTGGGTCGACGGGTGAGTCCACTACCGCTGTACGTGTATGATGGACGAGAAGGCCCACTTCCACTGTACATGTTTTTGAGTCGACGGGCGAATCCACTACCAATGTACGTGTATGAGTTTGCAAGGTCAACTACCACTGTACATGTATGAAGGGGCAGAGTGAACTACCACTGTATATGTATGAGTTGACGGGTGGGTCCACTACCACTGTACGTACCAGTGGGTCCGCTACTACTGAACGTGTATGCGTAGACGTGAGGGTCCACTACTACTCTACGTAAATGAGTAGACGAGTGGCGCCGGTACTACTGTACGTGTACTAGTAGACCGGTGTGTCCACTACTACTGTACGTGTACTAGTTGAAGGGTTTGTCTGGTACTTCTGAACGTGTATGCGTGGACGGGAGGGTCCACTACTACTGTACGTGAATGAGTAGACGAGTGGCTCTGATACTACTGTACGTGTACTAGTTGACGGGTGTGTCCACTACTACTGTACGTGAACTAGTTGAAGGGTTTGTCCGGTACTTCTGAACGTGTATGCGTGGACGGGAGGTTACACTGCTACTGTGCGTGTACTAGCGGAGAGGATGGTCCACTACTACTGTTCGTGTGTGAGTAGACGAATGGGTCCGGTGATAATGTACGTGTAATAGTAGACGGGTGGGTAGGTACTACTAATCGTGTATGCTTAGACGTGTGGGTCAACTACTACTGTACGTGTACTGGTAGAAGGGTTTGTCTGGTACTACTGAACGTGTATGCGTAGACGGGAGGGTTCTCTACTACTGTATGTGTGTGAGTAGATGCGTGGTCCGGAACTACTGTACGTGTACCAGCAGACGAGTGGGTTCGGTACTACTGAACGTGGAAGGAAGGTTTTACTACTACACTTGCAACAAGTGACCTACATACTAATGCCAAATGGTGAGGTCAAAGGGATGGATGAGTATAACTAGTATCACGCGACCCACATACTAATGCAAAATGGTGAGGACAAACAGGATAGATGATACTGGATATAAAAGTCGTTGAGTAGAACTAACAACACGCGACCCACATACTAATGCCAAATGGTGAGGTCAAAGGGGATGGATGAGTATAACTAGTATCACGCGACCCACATACTAATGCAAAATGGTGAGGACAAACAGGATAGATGATACTGGATATAAAAGTCGTTGAGTAGAACTAACAACACGCGACTCACATACTAATGCCAAATGGTGAGGTCAGACAGGATGGATGATACTGGGTATAAAAGACGTTGAGTAGAACTAACAACACGCGACCCACATACTAATACCAAATGGTGAGGCCAAAGAGGATGGATTATACTGGGTATAAAAGTATGTGAGTATAACTACCATTACGCGACCCACATACTAATGCCAAATGGTGAGGCCAAAGAGGATGTATTATACTGGGTATAAAGGTCTGTGAGTATAACTAACATTACGCGACCCACATACTAAAGCCAAATGTTGAAACCATAGTGGATGGATCATACTTGATATAAAATACTGTGATTATAAATACATTATGTAGCTCACATAATACTGCCATATAGGGAAGCTAAAGTGATGGCTCACAATAGCAATGAAATACGTGAATTCAAATAACACCATACGACCCACTTACTTAAGTCCATGGTAAGGTCAAAGTGATGTATGGTATTGGGCCAACATGATGCAACTCACATACTACTGCCACATGGTAAGGCCAAAGTGAAGAATAATACTAGGAATAAAAATACTGTGCCTCTTGTTACGACCCACTACTACAACATAGTGAGGCCAAAACTATGCATTCAAAATGTAAATTCGTCCATCTTGAAGGTTTTTACTACTTGCGTCAAAACGTAGTTTTGCTCTCTGACAAAGAAACTAAAATTTTTAAGAGATATCTGATTCATTAAATAACTACTTTGTTTAGCTATGGAACTGTTATACGCAATCAAACTTGCCTGAAATGAACTAAATTATGCCAATTTAACGGTTATTCTGCAGATATTACATATTATTGTTATTTTAACTAAATATTTACAAAATTCAGGGTGTTTAAGACAACCCGTGCAGCATTTCCTGTGGTTGAACCAGTTAAAATAGAGCTATTATACTATATGAAATAATGCAATTTATTTCCTGTACATTATAATTTACATTTCACAATAATAAACAGGATTATCACTGGCCACGGTTCTAGTAATGTGGCCAGAGTTTGAAACAAAATAAATTTTCTTTAAAACTAAAAGTTACCTTCAGTCCAGTTCTTTGTGATTGACTTTTAAAACTGTCATTTCATGTAGCGTCTATTTACAAACAATTATATATTTACATATATTATGCATATATTAAAAAGTAATAAAAATATATTAATAAACGCAACTAACAACGATCAAAACATTTTCAATGTTTCACCGTCTTTCAGAATTCTTTACTTATAGTAAAGATAAATTTACTGTAAATCGAATAAATCTCATATGGCATACTTCCCGAAATTTTTTTTGTCGCTTATAAATTCAAGGTGTGCCCTAAAATGATAGTCAGAGTTAGAAAATAAAAAATCTGAAATAGAAACATCGGAAGTGTCGACCCACTTCCACTGTACCTTTTGTATGGGTCTACAGGTGAGATCACTACGAATGTATGTGTATGATATACAAATAGGCCCACTTCCCCTATACATATAGTTGGGTCGCCTTGTGAGACCACTACCGCTGTATATGTATGATATACAAGTAGGCCCACCTCCACTATACATATGTGTAGGTCGCCGGGTGAGACCACTACCACTCTATATGTATGATATACAAGTAGGCCCACTTCCCCTATACATATGTTTGGGTCGCCTTGTGAGAACACTACCAATGTATGTGTATAATATACAAGTAGGCCCACTTCCACTGTACATCTGTTTGGGTGGCCGGGTGAGTCCACTAATACTGTATATTTCTTTACCTGGACGGGTGAGAACACTAACAATGTAGATGTATGATATTCAAGTAGGCCCACTTCAACTATACATATATTTGGGTCCACGGGTGAGACCACTACCAATGTATGTGTATAATATACAAGTAGGCCCACTTCCACTGTACATATGTTTGGGTCTACGGGTGAGTCCACTACTAATGTAGATGTATGATATTCAAGTAAGCCCACTTCAACGACACATATGTTTGGGTCGCCGGTTGAGACCACTACTAACGTAGGTGTATGATATACAAGTAGGCCCACTATACATATGTCTGGGTCAACGGTCGAGTCCACTAATACTGTACGTTTCTTTAGCTGGACGGGTGAAACTACTACCAATGCAGGTGTATGATATACAAGTAGGCTCACTTCAACTATCCATACGTTTGGGTCGCCGGATGAGACCACTATCAATGTATGTGTTTGATATACAAGGAGGCCCACTTCTACTCTACATGTGTTTGGGTCGCCTGGTGAGACTACTACCAATGTATGTGTTTGATATACAAGGTGGCCCACTTCTATTCTACATGTGTTTCAGTCGCCTGGTGAGACTACTACCATTGTATATGTATGATATACAAGGAGTCCCACTTCTGCTCTACATGTGTTTGGGTCGCCGGGTAAGACTACAACCATTGTATGTGTATGATATACAAGGAGGCTCACTTCCACTAAACATATGTTTGGGTCGCCGGGTAAGACTACTACCAATGTATGTGCATGATATACAAGGAGGCCCACTTCTACTCTAAATGTGTTTGGGTCGCCTGGTGAGACTACTACCAATGTATGTGTATGATAAACAAGTAGGATCACTTCCACTATACATGTGTTTGAGGCGACGGACGAGACTACTACCTCTGTATGTGTATGATATTCAAATAGAAACACTTCCACTATACATGTGTTTGGGTCGACGGGTGAAACAACTACCACTGTATGTGTATGATATACACGCAGGATTAATTCCACTGTACATGTGTTTGGGTCGATGGGCGATACTACTACCATTGTATGTGTATGATATACAAGTAGGCCCACTTCCACTCTACATATGTTTGGGTCGCGGGGTACGACTACTACTAATGTAGGTGTATGATAACAAGTAGGCCCACTTCCACTCTACATATGTTTGGGTCGCGGGGTACGACTACTACTAATGTAGGTGTATGATAACAAGTAGGCCCACTTCCACTCTACATATGTTTGGGTCGCCAGGTAAGACTACTACTAATGTAGGTGTATGATATACAAGTAGGCTCACTTCCACTCTACTTATGTTTGGGTCGCCGGGTAAGACTACTACTACTGTATGTGTATAATATTCAAGTACGCCAACTTCCACTCTACATATGTTTGGGTCGCTGGGTAAGACTACTACTAATGTAGGTGTATGATATACAAGTAGGCCCACTTCCACTCTATATATGTTTGGGTCGCCGGGTAAGACTACTACTACTGTATGTGTATGATATTCAAGTAGGCCCACTTCCACTATACATATGTTTGGGTCGCCGGGTAGGACTCCTACCAATGTATTTGTATGATATACAAGTAGGCCTTCTTCCACTATACATATGTTTGGGTCGCTGGGTAAGACTACTACCAATGTAGGTGTATGATATACAAGTAGGCCCACTTCCACTATACATATGTTTGGGTCGCCGGGTAAGACTACTACCAATGTAGGTGTATGATATACAAGTAGGCCCACTACCACTATACATATGATTGGGTCGCCGGGTAAGACTACTACTACTGTATGTGTATGATATTCAAGTAGGCCCACTTCCACTATACATATGTTTGGGTCGCCGGGTAGGACTCCTACCAATGTATTTGTATGATATACAAGTAGGCCTTCTTCCACTATACATATGTTTGGGTCGCTGGGTAAGACTACTACCAATGTAGGTGTATGATATACAAGTAGGCCCACTTCCACTATACATATGTTTGGGTCGCCGGGTAAGACTACTACCAATGTAGGTGTATGATATACAAGTAGGCCCACTTCCACTATACATATGATTGGGTCGCCGTTTGAGACTACTACCAATGTAGGTGTTTGTTATACAAGTAGGCCCACTTGCACTATACATATGATTGGGTCGCCGTGTAAGACTACTACCAATGTAGGTGTATGATATACAAGTAGGCCCACTTCCACTCTACATATGTTTGGGTCGCCGGGTAAGACTACTACCAATGTAGGTGTATGATATACAAGTAGGATCACTTTCACTATACATATGATTAGGTCGCCGGGTAAGACTACTACCAATGTAGGTGTATGATATACAAGTAGGCCCACTTCCACTATACATATGTTTGGGTCACCGGGTAAGGCTACTACCAATGTAGGTGTATGATATACAAGTAGGCCCACTTCCACTATACATATGATTGGGTCGCCGGGTAAGACTACTACCAATTTAGGTGTATGATATACAAGTAGGCCCACTTCCACTATACATATGATTGGGTCGCCGTGTAAGACTACTACCAATGTAGGTGTATGATATACAAGTAGGCCCACTTCCACTATACATATGATTGGGTCGCCGTGTAAGACTACTACCAATGTAGGTGTATGATATACAAGTAGGCCCACTTCCACTATACATATGATTGGGTCGCCGTGTAAGACTACTACCAATGTAGGTGTATGATATACAAGTAGGCCCACTTCCACTCTACATATGTTTGGGTCGCCGGGTAGGACTCCTACCAATGTATGTGTATGATATACAAGTAGGCCCACTTCCACTATACATATGATTGGGTCGCCGTGTAAGACTACTACCAATGTAGGTGTATGATATACAAGTAGGCCCACTTTTACTATACATATGATTGGGTCGCCGTGTAAGACTACTACCAATGTAGGTGTATGATATACAAGTAGGCCCACTTCCACTCTACATATGTTCGGTTCGCCGGGTATGACTCCTACCAATGTATGTGTATGATATACAAGTAGGCCCACTTCCACTCTACATATGTTTGGGTCACCGGGTAGGACTACTACCAATGTATGTGTATGATATACAAGTAGGCCCACTTCCACTATACATATGTTTGGGTCGCCGGGTAGGACTCCTACCAATGTATGTGTATGATATACAAGTAGGCCCACTTCCACTCTACATATGATTGGGTCGCTGGGTAAGACTACTACCAATGTAGGTGTATGATATACAAGTAGGCCCACTTCCACTATACATATGTTTGGGTCACCGGGTAGAATACTATCAATGTAGGTGTATGATATACAAGTAGGCCCACTTCCACTATAAATATGATTGGGTCGCCGTGTAAGACTACTACTAATGTAGGCGTATGATATACAAGTAGGCCCACTTCTACTATACATATGATTGGGTCGCCGGGTAAGACTACTACCAATGTAGGTGTATGATATACAAGTAGGCCCACTTCCTACTATACATATGTTTGGGTTGCCGGGTAAGACTACTACCAATGTAGGTGTATGATATACAAGTAGGCTTACTTCCACTATACATATGATTGGGTCGCTGGGTAAGACTACTACCAATGTAAGTGTATGATATACAAGTAGCCCCACTTCCACTATACATATGTTTAGGTCGCCGTGTAAGACTACTACCAATGTAGGTGTATGATATACAAGTAGGCCCACTACCACTATACATATGTTTGGGTCGCCGTGTAAGACTACTACCAATGTAGGTGTATGATATACAAGTAGGCCCACTTCCACTATACATATGTTTGGGTTGCCGTGTAAGACTACTACCAATGTAGGTGTATGATATACAAGTAGGCCCACTACCACTATACATATGTTTGGGCCGCCGTGTAAGACTACTACCAATGTAGGTGCATGATATACAAGTAGGCCCACTTCCACTATACATATGTTTGGGTCGCCGTGTAAGACTACTACCAATGTAGGTGTATGATATACAAGTAGGCCCAGTACCACTGTAAATATGTTTGGGTCGCCGTGTAAGACTACTACCAATGTAGGTGTATGATATACAAGTAGGCCCACTTCCACTATACATATGTTTAGGTCGCCGTGTAAGACTACTACCAATGTAGGTGTATGATATACAAGTAGGCCCACTTCCACTATACATATGATTGGGTCGCCGTGTAAGACTACTACCAATGTAGGTGTATGATATACAAGTAGGCCCACTTCCACTATACATATGATTGGGTCGCCGTGTAAGACTACTACCAATGTAGGTGTATGATATACAAGTAGGCCCACTTCCACTATACATATGTTTGGGTCGCCGTGTAAGACTACTACCAATGTAGGTGTATGATATACAAGTAGGCCCACTTCCACTATACATATGTTTGGGTCGCCGTGTAAGACTACTACTAATGTAGGTGTATGATAACAAGTAGGCCCACTTCGACTGTACATATGTTTGGGTCGCTGGGTAAGGCTACTACTACTGTATGTGTATGATATACAAGTAGGCCCACTTCCACTATACATATGTTTGGGTCGCCGGGTGGGATCACTACCAATGTACGTGTATGATGGACTAGCATGTACACTTCTACTATTATTGTCATTGGGTCTATTAGTACACTACTTTTATTTATTTATTTAGCTGGATGGGTGAGTCCACTACCACTGTACGTTTATGATTTGGCAGGTTCCACTACCATTCTACGTGTATAAAGGGGCAGGGTGAACTACCACTGTAGGTGTATGAGGGGGCAGGATGAACTACTACTGTACTGGTATGAGTGGGCCGGGTCAACGTATACTGTACATGTATGAGTTGACGGGTGGGTCCACTACCCGTTTGCGTGTATGAGTGGGCAGGGTAAATTGCTATTGTTAATGTAGAAATAGACAGAAAACCCCACAAGTACTTTATATGTGTGTGAGTGGGCAGGGTCAACTACCACTGTACGTAATTGAGTAAATGGGAGGGCCCACTACCACTGTACGGTCATGATGTACGAGTAGGCTCACTTCCAATGTAAATATGTTTGGGTCGATGGATGAGTCCACTACCACTGTACGTTTATGAGTGGGAAGGGTCAACTACCAATGTACATGTATGAGTTGACGAGTGGGTCCACTACCAGTGTACGTGTATGAGTGGGTAGGGTAAACTACCACTGTACGTGTTTGAGTAGATGGGTGGGTCCAATACTAGTGTGTATGAGTGGGTGGGGTCAACTACCATTGTACATGTATGAGTTGACGGTTGGGTCCACTACCACTGTACAGTTATGAGTGCGCAGGTTCAACTACCACTGTACGTGTATGAGTTGACGGTTGGGTCCACTACCACGGTATATGTATGAGGAAGCAGTGTTAACTACCACTGTACATGTTTGAGTTGACGGTTGTGTCAACCACCACTGTTTGTGTATGCTTAGACGGGAGGGCTCAATATCACTGTACGTTTATGACTGGGCTGGGTCAACTACCACTTTTTGTGTATGAGTAGATGGGAGGGCTTACTATCACTGTACATGTGTACGAGTGGGCAGAGTCAACTACCACTGTACGTATTTGAGTAGATAGTAGGGCTCACTACCACTGTACATGTGTATGAGTGAGCAGGGTCAACTACTAATGTACGTATTTGAGTAGATGTGAGGGCCCACTACCACTGTACATGTGTTTGGGTCACCAAATGAGTCCGCTACAACTGTACGTGCTTGATGTACGAGTAGGCTTACTTCCAATGTACATGTGTTAGTGTCGAAAAGTGAGTCCAATAATACTGTACATTACTTTAGTTGGATGGGTGAGCCCACCACCACTGTACGTGTATGATGGACGAGTAAGCCCACTTCCACTGTACATTTGTTTGGGACGACAAATAAGTCCACTGCCATGCGTAGACGGGAGAGTCCACTACCACTGTAAGTGTATGAGTAGATGGGAGGATCCACTACTAATGTACGTGTATAAGAAGACGGGTGGATTCGGTACTACTGAACATGTATGTGTCCAACATGTCAAAGTGATGATGGTTGGTACTATGCATGAAAGTCTATGAGTAATAATTAACACCATGTAACCCACATATTACGGCTACATAGTGAAACTAAAGTGATGGGATGGTACTGGGTATAAATAACATCATACGACTCATACACTAATGCCAGATGGTGAGGCCAAAGTGCTGGATGGTACTGAGTCCAAAGGTCTGTGAGTAACACCACTGCTCTCAACTACTGACGCCATAAGATGGGCCCAAAGTGATGACCATGAGTTTGGGCTCAGTGGGTTCAAACTACTGGTGAGCTCAATCTACTGCGAACATCTATGAAAACCCAGCCGTTTGGCCTCACCTTGTGGCGTCAGGCTTGGGCCCAAACAGCTGCGAAAAGAGGCGAGCTGGGCCCAAAGTACTGTGAAACCAAATTTATATATATATATTTTCTATATTTTGTACCACTTTAAGATATATCTTTTGAAATAATTGTGTTAGTTGTTTAATTTACTAATTACAGTTTATATTATACATCAACCACTTTAAAATTGATAAATACATCAGCAACAGAGTAGCTTTTACGTGTTTAATACTTATAAAAAATAAAAATATATCTCGAGTAAAAATTCAGAAAGCTTAAAAAAGTTATAACAGGTCGGTTGCAGGCGAGAGTGTAGTGCAGTTGTTAGGGAAACAAATCCCTTTGTAAGTTATTTGCGTCTGTCAAATTGAGTTGGTATATTGTCATTTATGTTTCTTTTCAAAAATACGAGTATTCTAACGAAATGTGTATTTTTTCTTTTTTTTTTTTCTTATAGTGAGGTTGGGTAAACAACCCTTTTTTATTACAATTCTAGACTTTCTGTAAGCATATTTATAAAGTCCTGTATAAGTTGACTACTCACTCTACATTCTATATACATTGACACGTATTATGTACAGCTGTGTGAAAACTTTAGTTGTACTTTGTTAAATTGGTTAATTAACATACTTTTTACGCTACAAGACATCAAAATTGTACCTGTGTTATAAGTTTTCCCTAAATTAGCTTTAAGGTAGTGGGACCATTATTTGCACTGAATTTGTGAATTTAAAGAAAAATTATTGAATAAAATAAAAATTAATTGATTTTGTGTTTATATACAACTTTTTTTTAAAAGTTATTGTTATAAAGTGCAATGTCTTGACGCCTTAGATTGCTCGGGAACTGACTCTCCCAATAATTAATAGCAAGTAGCTGATGGTTGGGAATATAATTAGCTAATTAGTGTAATAGATTAAATTAGACTGATGAAGAGCTAACACATAAATGGGTTATCTTTATCCCCCACTGCATTTAAATAAGGAACATTTGGAATATACTTTAAATGGGTTACAGTCCGACTTTCGTATCATTAAATTATCTGCATATTTCAGCTAAATTCCCTAGATTTAAGGAGATACTTAAAATATTTACTATCCATCTTCTGATATATTAAATTCCAATTCCATTGTGCCAGTGTTTAAGTTGGTACATTCCGGAGCAAACTTTTTATGGCAACAAATGCGTTTTGTGCAGTGTTGAATACTAATTTATACTCACTAGCTCTCTGGTCACATACTGAACATAACATTATTACTAAATACTATATTGTTTTTGCAAACTATCCGGAATATGAGCATTTTTTTCATAAACTGCTTACAGTAATTACACTCACCATATTTCATGTTACTTCACATTTATTTTCAAATTTACTATCCTTGTAATCGTAAAAATAGCGAATTTAAAAATAATTATATTTATTAAACCAGTCATGTAGTTTATGTTATAAGTTTGTACATTTTTCAATACTGACTTAAACCTAAAATAAGATATTGGCCATGAAACTGTTGCAAATAAATACTATCAAAAGAAATATTAATTTTAAAATTGTACATTGTGAGACGATGACAAAATCTAGTAATAAAATACAAACACACGATTGGAGATTATTATAATCGTTCACATTACTTTGCTCATATATTTACAAAATAAAATATAAACACACGATTGGAGATTATTATAATCATTCACATTACTTTGCTCATATATTTACAAAATAAAATACAAACACACGATTGGAGGTTATCATAATCGTTCACATTACTTTGCTCATATATTTACAAAATAAAATATAAACACACGATTGGAGGTTATCATAATCGTCCACATTACTTTGCTCATATATTTACAAAATAAAATATAAACACATGATTGGAGGTTATCATAATCGTTCACATCACTTTGCTCATATATATACAAAATAAAATACAAACACACGATTGGAGATCATTATAATCGTTCACATTACTTTGCTTATATATTTACAAAATAAAATACAAACACATGATTGGAGATTATCATAATCGTTTACATTACTTTGCTCATATATTTACAAAATAAAATACAAACACACGATTGGAGGTTATCATAATCGTTTACTTTACTTTGCTCATATATTTACAAAATAAAATACAAACACATGATTGGAGATCATTATAATCGTTCACATTACTTTGCTTATGTTTTTACAAAATAAAATATAAACACATGATTGTAGATTATCATAATCGTTCACATTACTTTGCTCATATATTTACAAAATAAAATATAAACAATGTATTGGAGATTATCATAATAGTTCACATTACTTTGCTCATATATTTACAACATAAAATATAAACACACGATTGTAGATTATCATAATCGTTTACATTACTTTGCTCATATATTTACAAAATAAAATACAAACACACGATTGGAGGTTATCATAATCGTTTACTTTACTTTGCTCATATATTTACAAAATAAAATACAAACACATGATTGGAGATTATCATAATCGTTCACATTACTTTGCTTATATATTTACAAAATAAAATATAAACACATGATTGTAGATTATCATAATCGTTCACATTACTTTGCTCATATATTTACAAAATAAAATATAAACAATGTATTGGAGATTATCATAATAGTTCACATTACTTTGCTCATATATTTACAAAATAAAATACAAACACACGATTGGAGATTATCATAATCGTTTACATTACTTTGCTTATATATTTAAAAAATAAAATATAGACACATGATTGGAGATTATCATAATCGTTCACATTACTTTGCTCATATATTTACAAAATAAAATACAAACACACGATTGGAGATTATCATAATCGTTTACATTACTTTGCTCATATATTTACAAAATAAAATACAAACACACGATTGGAGGTTATCATAATCGTTTACTTTACTTTGCTCACATATTTACAAAATAAAATACAAACACATGATTGGAGATTATCATAATCGTTCACATTACTTTGCTTATATATTTACAACATAAAATATAAACACACGATTGTAGATTATCATAATCGTTCACATTACTTTGTTTATATATTTACAACATAAAATATAAACACACGATTGTAGATTATCATAATCGTTCACATTACTTTGCTTATATATTTACAACATAAAATATAAACACACGATTGTAAATTATCATAATCGTTCACATTACTTTGCTCAAATATTTACAAAATAAAATATACAATAAAATAGTCGATTTCTTGCCTTATACTCTTATAAATTGACAAAGAATTGCGTTATACTTTCTTTCTTCTAGATTTATTTCTACTTCCAGAATGTTATATCACCATAGTTTTAAAAGATTACTGTGTTCATTTTATCTTCACAAGTTGCATTTTCACAAAATCCTACTTTGTCACACTGTTGGTACAAAATGCCACTTTGCTAAGCCGTTAAATAAGAATATGCCACTGAGAGTTATGTGTATTAGAAGTCTTATACATATACGGGTGAACTTAAAGGGGGCATGTCTTCATCTTCGTTATGGAAATCAGTAATTTGTCTATTACGTTTTTTTCGTGTAATGCTTGTTAGGACACAACTAAATAATACATTTTAATGTCATGCAACAATTTATTATTATAAAGTTTACAATAAAATAATCTATTTCAATTAAATCATCGTCAGATCATGATATAAAATTCTGTGATGTCATGATTACTGATTTATAATAATAGAATAATAAGTGCATAATCAACAGTAATTATTTGAGCATACACAGAGTGATGAGTGTAGTCATTGTTACTAAGGTCGAGCGTTCCTCAAAAAGAGATATTTATTAATAGCCTAATAGCTAGTGCAACTAAGGGACATACAGATTTACGTGGATTCCGAACCTCGTAGTGTTGGTCTAATTTTCATGTAACTTACACAACTGAAAATTGACCACCCTTCCACCTTGGACACCCTAGACTTCTCTAGTAGTATCTACGTCTTGTATGCCATAAAAGAGCTATTTATTTAATAATCAAGATCATCATACGATTAGTGGATTGTCTTTTGGTGCTATTCGACTTCCGAGACTTCTCCCCTTTATTCCTTTTCTAAGATCTCCGTTGGAGCTAAGCTTGTGAAAATACTCTTAATGGTGTAGTTCTTTTATCTGTCTTGGGTGTAAATCCTTGTTTGGTTGTGTTGTAGTAATTTAATTTGTTTTATTGATCTAATCTTCAACATTAAACTATTTAGTTTCATGTCTTCCTTGTATTTATTTTATTATATGCCCAAAGTATTATATTATATCTTTCTCATATAATCTGTGATCTGTTCTATTTCCTTGTATTCTTCATCGTTAATCTCCAATCCTCTTCATTCTGGCGTCTTTTGTTTATGCAAGTTCTAATATTCTTCTTTGAATTTCTGTATGATGTTTTTTTTTTTTTTGTTTTTTTTTTAAGCGTTTAACTATATTTCGTGTGTTATTTTTGTGCCTCTTTTAATTTTTTCTTCTTTCTTCCTACGCTCTCTTATCATCCCCGTTGTGCATTATGGTTTCCCCCAAATATGTAAACTCTTTTACAATATCTATCCAATTTCCGTTGATATTGACTTTGGTCATTTTGATATTAAATATTTATAAAAATAATAATAATGTAGAAAACATTATTACTACATTATTATTATTATTTATTTATTTAAATATTTGTTCACGATTCAACAAACATTCGTCAAATTATTAGTGACAAGAGATGACGTAGCTGTAACAATGTTCAGGTTAGCTGGTGTGTCAGTAGCCGGCGCGGTTCTTTCTGGTTCCACACGCTCACTTTGCATTTATCGTGCGTGTATCGAGTAATTTCTGTGTTTGAGTGAAAGCTGGCCGGACGGCCCGATAAGGCCTTAGCTCCAAAAGTGTCGAAAGCCTCTCAAATTGTTGACATTTTGCATCAGTCAACGTCTACCTTTCCCTCTCAGTTTGGATCTACCTTGTTTGTTAACCTGGATAGTCCCTACTTCGTATGTTAACAAACTCGTTAACTTAAGGGTGGAACCGGTATCCTTGACTAGCCTATGAGCTCCGTATACCTTCTTGTAATGGGCAATACAAGATTGTGATTGAAACATATTACGTAGAGCCTGGTAACCAACTGTCGAAACTTTAGTTTATGCATTGTAACATTATATTTTTACGGAAGTTGTAATCTTAATTTGTACCAAAATCTGGATATTAATCTATTACAAGCCTACACAATTGACATATCCAATTAATCACACACTTAATTTTCACATAGATTCAATTCAGATGTCTAGCCTAAGCAAGGTTCAGATATGCCTTTGCGTTTTAACCAAGCTTCAGGTTCAGGTTTTAACCAAGCTGCGTTTTAACCAACCAAACTTCAGGTACAGGTAGTTACCAATAAAAAAAAAAGAAAAATATTAATTTATTCTTTATAAATTATATTAATCTATATATATATATATATATAGATTATATATATATATATATATATATATATATATAGATTATATATAGATTAAGATATATAGATTAATATAATTTATAAAGAATTAAGGTGGCTGTTTTACAACTGCATAACTACCATTGGAAAGTCAACAGCCCCAGAAGGCCCTTTCGTAGCAACGCGTTTTACCGTCATGTTGTTACGAAAGCATGTTGTTCTATTTTGAATGCACGGTTCGTGTTTATCATTATAATGAGTTATATTAAATACTATATGATTATGAAAGGTGCAATCTAATGGATCATAAATTGATATTATTAGTTTTTAATGTAAAATCGTCAGGAATGAAGTGTCAAATTTCACATGTTTAACTGTAAAAAAAATAATAAAAATACTCAATTTTTTACAAAAACCAACTTATGGTTCACTATAAAAGTACTTCACCAATCATACGATACTTAAAGTATTACGATACGAGCATTATTACGGACCGTATCGTTGAAATAGGCTTTATACCGTCGTTTTAGGCTTTCTCGTAGAGCAGGGAAAGAAGGCGCAGCACTCTTTAAGTTGACGTGGACTTGCTGACACGCGGGTATACGCTCGTGGGGAAGAATCAAATATCAAAGCGATCGGATATTTACGAAGAAGTCTACATCAGCATGTCCACTTCAAAAACCCATTATTATTACAAGGGAGGACTTGCTCGTGAGTATGTTGATGTGGCCATGCTCATAAGCAAGTCCTACCGTGTAAAACCCGATTAAGTAATGTAATTTTACGAGAGAAAAAACAGGAAGTAATTGAGCACTGACGATTTATAAAAAAAATACCAACTGCTACACTGTTTAAGTCAACTACCGGAGACCTCCAAAATGTTCTATTATTGTAAATGAGTTATATGTCAAGGAAATTTGGACCTTTTCCGTTAATTCTCTACCACTACTTTTTCCGTTACTTCACTACCACTACTTTGTTATCGCAATAAAGGTTAGTGTAAGTTAGGATACGTTATGTGGCTATTAAATTTGTTCAAAAACTGGTAAATCCAATGATTGACTTACCGCCTAATGCGCTCTTCGTGTGTAAGTTCTTTGAAAGTGATTAGATCAGGCCAACGATATCGGATTCCTAGCGGATAAGGAATACAACAGTGGACATAAAAATTATTGGGGAATAGTTTTTAGAGCGATAGACATTTATCAACGGAATTAACGGAAACAAAATAAAGGTAGTGATAGTGTATTAACGGACAAGATCCAGACTTTTTTGACCTATTTACTGTATAAATTTAACTTGGTCTCATATAATTTACCCAGGATAGAACATGTTGCTGCGTGAATTTCCATAAAAGCAATATCGGCGTGTTCAAAGCAAGGAGGTGTTTTGGTCAGTGCGGCGGCCGTGCACGTGTCGACGCCTTGTAATTAAACACGCAGCCTTCTCTTATTACAGCTCAGACCACGTGACCTAGCGTAATGAGGCCTCGTCAAGTCTAACCCTACCAGCAACTGTTTGATAAAGTGTATGCCATTGGTGAAGAATGTGTTGTAATAACTCGCTGAGTATTTATAAGCCTGTAATTATTATTGAGAAGCATGAATAATGAGAATAATGTGAGAATAATGATTTATTCCGTAATAATACAAAAGTAAAAACGACAAAACAACAACTAGTAATCACACTGTCACGATTACCAGTATTGTGACAGCGCAACTAAATATATGAAATATAAAAAACAGAGTCCAGTCCATCACTTTAACTGGCGTCTTCTGTGTCGCCTTAACTAAATATAATGCCACAATTAAACATTACAATTTATAAAAAATACTATTCATAAAAAAGAACAAAAAAGCTTTCTTTTTAATAGTAATTATTATGGAAAAACATATGATGGGACGTAAGTTATATTCTAAACAAACAAACAAAAAAATTTTTTTAAGAATTAAGTTATTTATAGAATTAAAACAACAAGTTACTAAGACAAAATACTGTTTAGGAAATTAGTATCCTCTAACGAGAATAACCATATTTTTAAAGATTTATAAAAACTATTAAATGAGTTACATAATTTAATTTCAAGAGGCGATTTGTTAAAGTACTTTGTACCAAGATAACTAAAAGACTGTCTAAATGAAGATCTATTGACTGTAGGTAATCGAAAGGTATTCTGAAAGTTACGACTAGCAATATATACTAATTTATAAGTTCCAATGTTACCACTTCTGATATAAAACAATCTTAATACTTTATAAACAAAAAGGTGTTGTTTAGGGAATATTTTCAAATGACAAAAAATAGGATAGGAACTTTCTCTCGTAGACTTTCCTAATATGATTCTAATAAAATGATTTTGTACAACTCGCAATTTCTCTATATGGTATTTAAACGTCGCGCCCCAACACTGAATTGCATATTGCAACCTAAATTGAATTAATGCATAATATAAAATTCTCAATAACTTTTCGTCACAACAGTTTTTTAAGAAGTAACATTTTCTAATACAAGATTTTAATTTATTTTGTAAAAACATTATATGCTTATCCTAATTTAACTTTTCATCGAATAAAACACCGAGGTACTTAAATTGATCCACTTTTCCAATAGTTAAACAATTACAAATACCACCAGTACAATTTTGTTCATGAAATTTGACTAATTCGTTAAAATTGAAACCAACAAAATCAAAATTCATAAACTTTGTTTTACTTAAATTAATTTCCATTTTATTTTCATCACACCACTTTCTTAAAATCCGTATAACTTCCGTCATATTATTCCAAATTTGTTGAGAGCTATTTTCAGAGTAAAATATGGCAAAATCGTCCGCAAAAACACTAGGTTTTCCGTAAAATTCCTTCTCTAACAAATCGTTTATAAAAATTATAAAAAGGGTAGCAGACAAAACAGAACCCTGAGGGGCCCCTGCTGGAACAATCAGGGGGAACTCAGAGTACCACAAATTTTTACCCTTTGCTTACGGTTTGTGAGAAAGCTTCGAAACCAATCTTGTGCTATTCTCCTTATACGAATTTATTGTAATTTATCTAAAAGTATTTCATGATTAACTAATTCAAAAGCTTTTTTAAAATCAATGAAAAGACCAGAAGTTTTATTTTTGTCATTAAAACTTTTATAAATCAAGTCTGAGACATTCAACAAAGCGTCTTCCGTCGATTTCCCTTTCCTAAAACCATACTGGTTATCACTAAGAAAATTTAATCCATTTAAAAATTTTAGTAAGCGTAATTTCATAAGTTTTTCAAAAATTATTATTCATTAGTAAGACGCCGATCGTAGGGATATGGCAAATATGAGGGGCAATGAGTGCAGATGAACAAGTGTAGTCATTGTTATTAACTAAGGTTGGTTCTTCCTCAGAAAGAGCTATTTATTAATAGTCCAATGGCCAGGGAAACTAAGGGACCTACAACTTTACGTGGAATCCGAACCACGTAGTGTTGGCCTGACCTAATTTAAGTTCTAACCTGTCCATAAGTACCTTCTAAGTTTATACTTTTACCATCAGTTTCATTCCTTTGAGAATCCCTCTTCCCTGAGGATGGTAAATGGGGTTTATCGAAATCGATCAACATATTTTTACTTTTAAATTGATGTAAAGTTGTGCTGTGTTATGTTCACTTGTTTTTTGTAAGTACCTTATGTTTATTTAATGTTTCACTATATATCATAGAGAAAAAGGTACAGAGGTCGCTTTCGTATGGCCGCAGCGAACTGTAGATGGTGGCAGTTAAAAGTTGATTACAACGTTCGTTCATCTTTATACATCAGTAGTAATAATTAATACACTAATCCTTGAGGAATTGGGGGGAATAATGAAATGAAATGAAATGAAATGAAATGAAATGAAATGAAATGAAATGAAATGAAATGAAATGAAATGAAATGAAATGAAATGAAATGAAATGAAATGAAATGAAATGAAATGAAATGAAATGAAATGAAATGAAATGAAATGAAATGAAATGAAATGAAATGAAATGAAATGAAATGAAATGAAATGAAATGAAATGAAATGAAATGAAATGAAATGAAATGAAATGAAATGAAATGAAATGAAATGAAATGAAATGAAATGAAATGAAATGAAATGAAATGAAATGAAATGAAATGAAATGAAATGAAATGAAATGAAATGAAATGAAATGAAATGAAATGAAATGAAATGAAATGAAATGAAATGAAATGAAATGAAATGAAATGAAATGAAATGAAATGAAATGAAATGAAATGAAATGAAATGAAATGAAATGAAATGAAATGAAATGAAATGAAATGAAATGAAATGAAATGAAATGAAATGAAATGAAATGAAATGAAATGAAATGAAATGAAATGAAATGAAATGAAATGAAATGAAATACGACTTTATTTAACCAGGCGAAGTTGGGACTAGAAAGTCCCTTCTTCCACTTAACCTGATACAAAAATAATTACAATTATAACAGTTTTGTTTTTAAATACAGTAATTGTAACTGAATAAAAGTAACAATAACTATTATAATACAAAAAAAAACTATTTTAAAGTAAATAATATTATAAATTATATATGTAATTACAAGTATAAAATAAATTAACAGACTTAGAAATAAAAATAAGATTATGAAAAACCACTTACACCCTCACACACGCTCTCTTCAACTGGATCACACGCTCATTCACACATATATTAATTAAATAGTAAATCATAAAACTAAAAGAAAAAAGGAAAAACTTAGAAACCACATTCATACGTATCCTCCAGATGCTTGCCAAACACTACCGGCTATCATCGGACCCGCAGGAGAAAGGCTTTTACCTCCGCCCTGAAGCGATAACAGTTATCAATGTTCCTCATACCGTCTGGAAGGGAATTCCACAGACGGCAAGAATTTACGATAAATGATTTATTAAATATTGAAGTTCTATGAGTAGGAATACAAAGAAGCGAAGCACCCCTGCGTGTTTCCCGGGCACTAATATGAGACAAAAACTTGAAGTTATCAGACAGATATTTAGGAGACTTCGTGTGCAATACCTTGTGTAAGAAAGAAATGGTGTGATATTCATAGAGCCCCTTAATTTTTAGTAAAGAAAGTTGATCATAGAATTGGGTTACATGATCTCTTCTTGAAAGATGAAATATGAATCTGATGCAGTAATTTTGTGCACGTTGAAGTCTCTCAGAGAGCTCGGCAGACATGTCATTAATCACGACGTCACAATAATTAAAGTGAGTGAGAACTAGAGCCCTTACTAGCAACACTTTGACATTCAGTGGTAAGTAAAGTGCAAACCGTTTCAAACTGTGTATGCCTGCAAACACTCTGTTACATATTTCAGTTACCTGTTCCGCCCATCCCAAGGTCCTAGTAATAGTGAGTCCAAGGTTACGTACTTTGTCGCTGTATTCAAGTGCCTGGTTGTTGAGAATAAGTTTCGGGATGACATTGAAGTTAAGTTTGTTAAGAAGTTTGCTGTAACCAATTATTATGACTTGGGTTTTATTTTCATTCAGTTTCAATCCATGGCGGAGGGCCCAAGAGCTAATAGCTTGTATGTCGGAGTTCATAAGAAATACACATCTGTCCAAGTCAGTAATTGAAAAGTGGTGATATATCTGCAAGTCATCTGCGTACAAGTGAAATTTAGAGTTTAAAATTACATTAATTATGTCATTGATATAAAGAGAGAAGAAAAGTGGCCCTAGCACTGTACCCTGAGGTACACCTCTAGTAACAGATCTCAAGTGTGAAGCACCATTACCAGCTTTCACACACTGTCTACGGTCAGATAGATATGACCTCACCCAGTCAACACAACCATCAGAAAATCCACTCCTCTTCAACTTAAGTAAGAGAAGAGGGTGAACAACGCAGTGGAAGGCCTTAGAAAAATCAAATAAAGTTAAGAGTGTCAATTGCCTACTGTCCATGGCACGACGAATATCGTCAGTTATTTTTAGAAGTGCAGATGTGGTACTGTGTTGTGGTCTGAATCCAGATTGAAAATTGGACAGGATATTGTTACGTTCTATAAATGATGATAGCTGCTCATGTACTACTCTTTCAAGGCACTTGGACAATGCTGGGAGGATATTAATAGGTCTGAAATCAGAAAGTGACAGGGGAGAGGAGCATTTATGAAGTGGGCGTACAACAGCACTTTTCCAAATGTTTGGAAAAGTGGAAGACATGAGAGACCTATTAAAAATTAATGTAATTATTGGGAGTGTGACAGGCAAAGTATCTTTGATAAATTTAATAGGAATATTATCGGACCCGACTGCATTACTTGTAGTTCTCATGACTGCTCTACACACATCAGCCTCCGTTACAGATGAAAAGGAAAACTGCTCCTCAAAATGAGGTAAGGGCAATCTATGAAGTTGGTTGATGTAAGCAGGAACTCCTGACTGGTCCACTGGTATATTTACGAAATAATCATTGATGGTATTGAGATCGATGTTGATGGATTTTTCAACCATGGGTTTACCAAGTCCCATTTCTTTGACTTTGGACCATAATTTTTTAGATGATTGGTGGAGACCAGAAAAGGATCTATAGTAGTACCTAGCTTTTGCATTACGTATTTGTTGTTGAGTACTATTTCTAAGACGTTTATAGGATAGCCAGTCCTCAGGCAACTTTGAGCGTTTCGCTCTTGTAAACGATAGATCTCTTGCTTTTTGAAGGCGTCGAATATCATCAGTAAGCCAAGGAGCAGGCTTCTTTGTAACTCTTTTCGTAATCAAAGGAGCATGCTTGTCATACAAGGTAATTAAGATGTTATTAAATGCCTGTACCATATTATCAACGTCAGGGGAAAAAAGTACATCGTCCCACTGAGTTACATGCAAATCGAAAAGAAATTCTTCAAAATCTATGGCTTTATAATTTCTATGTTGAATATATTTGGGTTGTGATTTAGGAGGCTGAAGCTTGTAGGCACAGAAGATGAGATCATGCTTAGATAGGCCAGGAGCAGGGAGTTGTCCATGGTGTGCGACATGGGTGAGATCGTTAACGGCAATAATATCCAACCAAGTATCACCAGTCAAAGTGTGGTGGGTGGGCTGAAGTGGTAGTATTTTCATGTCACAGGAGTCAAACATAGTTGTCAAAAATGTTTTGTTGTAAGTAGTTTGACCCACCAAATCGATATTGAGGTCTCCCATGACAATTACATGCCTATACCCAGCCATAAGGTCGAGAAGAATATGTTCAAAATCAGCTAAGTACCCTAGATTTGGTGCCCGGTAACAAATAACAACTAAAACGTGTATTCCATTTAGATTAACGTCAATAAACATAAACTCAGGTCTTCCTGGAATTAAAGTGTTTGAAGAAAATATAATTTTACAAGGGAGGTGAGACTTGACGTAAATTGCTACACCACCACCTCTTTTGTGAAGGCGGTCGTTTCTAAATAAATTATAACCAAATAGCTCGACACTTTTGTCACTATACGAAGGCTTAAGCCAAGTCTCAGATATTAATATGATATCAAAAAGAGACGATTGAAATATTGTCATGAATTCGTCAATATGACAGAAGAGGGATTGTGCATTAACGTGAGCTGCCTTGAGAGTATTTGAGAAAGGGGCGAGAGTTTGGCAGAGAAGTTGAGGCAGGGGGTGCGAGTGTGTCTGCAGGGCGGGAGGAGCGTCAGGTATCACGGCGGGCGGGTGAGACACCACGGGCACAACGGGACCGGCAGCGGACGGCACATTTTGGAGGAACCATTCACACCACTCATACTACAATCATACCTACAATCATACCAACAATCACACCATAACAACAAAACTAAAAGATACTTATACATATTAAATATGGATATATAATAGGCCTACGTCTCCTAGATCGGCTCTGAGTCAACAAAAACATAGGTAATTAAAGTTGGTTTGACTTCAAGTTGAAAATAAATGAATGAAATAGAGCTATACACAATTATGATTGTGAATTTACTTTTAAATAACAATAAAAATTGTAAAAAGACACTCAAAATGCTCAAGATTAATGCAGAAGTACGGGTTTCATACATTATACTTAAATTTGCATACGCTTTAATAAACAGTTAATAGGGGGGAAGTAATAATAATAATAATAAATAAATAAAAACTTACTATTCTAAACCATATACACACACACTCACACCAAAAATACATCCTAACAACAACAGAGCAAGATAACCTACTAACAAAGTAATTTTAGTTATATAATGGGTTGCAGTGATGTAAATACTGATCGAATGTGGATATAATAATTGTGCTAATATGCTGTTGAAAGTGGAACATTAAGATGGTAATAATTTGTCGTTAAATATACACAATTAATAATAATAATAAAAAAGAAAACTTTGTAAAAGTAAAAATAATAATAAATCAATGAATTAATTGTGTAACTATTATTTAATGAAAGACAACATTTACTTTTCTTTAATTGAATTGATCTAAATAATAACGGTAAACATAGTAATTAATAATCAAATTAATAAATCAATAAAAATATATTTGTAACTAATATTTAAAGAAAACATTGATGACGACTAAAGATTGAGCACATGAAGGTTTAATAAATAATAATTTTATATTTTTGTCTATGTATTTGAATACAAATTTGTTCATGATTATTTTAAATATCTTACGTCTTAGCAGCGGTAACAGGCAGGTCCTCCATTCGAGTGGCACTCCCCCGGCGGCCGTCCCCGTCGATCCACATCACCCGACCGTCTACAGTCCATGTGTTGCGGACTCCGAAGATGGTTGAAGCCCTCCGGAACACCTCCAGACGCAGCTTCGTAAGATCCTCCCTGATGACCATCCCGGATCCTTTCAATTTCTTCTTTTCGGCAAACACCCTTCGCCGATCTCTGTAGCTAACGAACCGTACTATGATCGGCCGGTGTTGCTTGGAGCCATCAGGGCGGGGCTGCGGCACAGGTCCGAGGCGGTGGGAGCGACAGATGGCGGCTACCGGAAGCTCCACTCCAAGCTGGTCCTGGCAGAGGCTGACCATCAGCTGATCTGTGTCCTCCCCTGGCTTCTCAGGGACTCCAAAGACCCGAACACAGTTCCTACGTTGGTACTGCTGAAGGTCATCCGTCTTCTGCAACAGTTGTTTGTCCAGACTCTGCACCATCTCAGCTAGCTTCGACACTTGTCCCTTCAAAGAATTAATTTCCTCCTTAAAAGGTCTTAAGGCGTCAGAAACTGCTTTATGTACCGTTTCTTCAATTTTTTTTGACAACTTAATTACTAGGTTGTCAAAAACGTCACTGTCTTTGGTAAGAATATTTTTCAAACACTTCTCAATGAAAGCAGGGTCGACCGCAGGTGGCATTGTTGGGCAGTCCTTATCAGAGACGCTTGAGAAATGCGATAACGGTCCCTCGGACTTTTGCTTATCAGCAAGCTTGCCTCTCGTCCTACCAGCCGGTGGCGAATTAAACATGAAATTGCATTCACTAGAATGCAATTTTTACCGTTAAGTGAAAAGCAAATAGCAAACGAAATTTACAATTTTATTGAAAATATAGTTACCTTCAGTTATATCACAAATCACACACTAAAATATGCAGTCAAACTACTCAAACAATCAAAGAAAGCACGAGCCGATCTACTAGCGTGGCCTCTACTCACAACTCATCCCCTCCAATGAGTAGAGGATTTGTACCACTGTACGTGTATGGGTGGGCGGGTGGGTCAGTACCACTGTACGTGTATGGGTGGGCGGTGGGTCAATACCACTGTGCGTGTATGGGTGGGCGGGTGGGTCAATACCACTGTACATGTATGGGTGGGCGAGTGGGTCAATGCCACTGTACGTGTATGGTGGGCGGGTGGGTCAGTACCACTGTGCATGTATGGGTGGGTGGGTGGGTCAATACCACTGTACGTGTATGGGTGGGCGGGTGGATCTTTATATGCTGAATAAAGGAGGGACTGACAAGGAGCTGGCCCTGTCATCGCATGCAAAGTGGAGAACTAAATTACTTGACAAACCTACGTGTATAGCGCACTGTTGGATGCGATCTCTGTTTCTTTCTTCTCTGTGGTTGCATTAAATTCATTGTAAAAACAAACTAGTGTCAATAATGTCTTTGAACTAAGTACTGATTGTCATTAAGCTCCCCACCCTGGCGATTCCAACTATGTTAATATGGGTTAGGTTAGTTACGTGAGATTTGAACATTTGGTAGGCATGTTCCTTGATGTTGTAATTTTGGAACGAACAAATCAATATTACTCAAAACGTGCCCTGGCTACTCCCCTTCGACTGCATCTAAGCAAGCCAATTTCCAGCAGCTCGTCAGCTGTCAGCTGCCTTAAACTGTTTATTCACGCCCACTTTAATTAGTTCTACAATGTGACACCTGGAGCGCTGCTATGTAACGATAATAGCAGTGGAAGTAACTCGAATTTCATCACTCATTTTACTACAGTTTATGTGTTTTTAATTATTCATTATTAAGATGATAATCGTAGAGATATGGGTAATACGAGGAGCGAATGAGTGTGATTAGTGTAGATTAACGAGTTTAGTCATTGTTACTTACTAAGGTGGACTGTTCCTTAGAAAGGGTTATTTATTAATATCTCAACAGCCAGGGCCAATAAGGCCCTTATGATTTTCGTGGAATCCAAACCACCAGTATTTAAATTATGGTTGCACTGAACAACAGGCGTTTGCCAATTTTACTGATAATCATTTTTTTTTTTTTAGACTTTACTTAAGTGTACAGTACATTAAAGGACATATAAATAACTTAACATTTATAAGTGAATATAAAAATAATTAGAGATGTAAAAAATCATGCAAAAGACAATTACACTTGTTTTATTGGACATACTATAAAACATGCACTGCCTAATAGCCAGGGAAACTAATGGACCTACATCTTTACAAGGAATCCGAACCACGTAGTATTGGTATGATTTCTAACTAATTGACAAGGTTATACTCAGTAATTTCACCGCCATAAAATCTAGACCCACCTAACATGGACACCCCAGACTTCTCTAGCAGTGTCCACGTCGATGGTAACCGAGAACCGAGCATAGAACCTTATCACCTACTATCTCCACAACACCTTTGTCTTCAACTTACAGAACTACGCTATTAAAGCTCAGATTATAAAGTGAATTTAACTCAACATAATCAATTACGATTTTGAATCGAACAAAAACAGTCGAGTTTGGTTACTGCTACTTTCAAGTGAGTTTCGTAGAGGAACTTCAGACATGGAGCGTAAAATGACTTGTAAGATGGTGTCTCTGATTGCAGAATTGCATCTCTCTCTCTCTCCTCGGGAGATGAACTTGTTGCCGGGAGCGCCCAACTCCCGCAATATCAACTTCTCTCTCACTTCTCTGTTCCCGAACTACCCTTACGCTGCCTCAGAGCATTCATGTGTTCAATATTCATGAAGGAATTTTATTCTGAGACTTATTTTGTTTCAATCTAAATTATTTGAAACACCACTGTTTGATTAAATTTATATAATTATAAACTTTATCAAACTTAACTTGAGAGTTTTAGTAAATAAATGGCGTTGCTTAGTTGGTGTTTTAAAAGCCCAATCAAAAATCCTCTGTATTCATATTAATTTACTTGTCAGTTTGTTTCTAATTTTTAGTTTCCTTGTTTGTGAATGCCAAATAATATTTCAACACGAATACAAAATTCCCTAGATAATTCTAACAAAACAACCTGTCTTCACAGAGAAGAAGGAAACAGCGGTCGTATCCAATAGTGCGCTAAATGTGTGTAGAGTAGTTAGTTATCCACTTTTCCATGCGTTAATAGAGCCAGCACCTTGTCAGTACCTCTTTTATTACCCCCCAAATCCTCAATTTTTAACGTAGTAATTATTACTACAGATTTGTAAAGACGTACATAAATTGTAACCTACTTATAACTGACATCGGAAGAGACCTTTGTATCTTGTTCTCTGTGCTGTCAAACAAAAGTTTGGGGACTCAAGTTTGGATGCTTACACAAATAACACCGATAAAGAAAATATCAGAAAGAAAGATATGTATTTCTTAAATATATACATAAATAAATGTTCTACAATATTTCAATATTTAAGTGAGAAATATTTAATTCCTCCAAGGCTTTGCCTGTTTGAAGGCTCTTTTACAATTTGACAATTGAAATATTTTTCAAAAGACATCTACAAGTACAAAATAAAATAACTATTCTTATATTTATTGAATATAATCAATATGTATGCACATACATACATATATCAATATTAACATTAATCTTACAAACTACTAACATTAAAATTAATTGTAAGTTATAATAACATTAAAAAAAATAACACTTTTTGAGAGCATTTATAATACAAAATAAAAAAATTATATACATATAAGAGTTATAATAATATTGAGTAACAAAGAAAAAAACTTAATACAATTAAATACATGTATAAAACAAAAATCGTCAATATTCTGAATGGTGAATAGCCATAGCTTTAATTGCTTTAGGAAAACATTAATTTTATTTACATTATGAAAATAGTTTTAATATATTTATAAATTCATCGTGCAAAGATTAGTATAAAAAATTATGTTGCATTTTCTTAACTATTTTATAGTTCTATCAAAAACGTACAAGTAGCTATTTTGCCAAATTTTAATATTTTATTTAATATTGAATTGTTCTTTTGATAACATATTCTATATTTAATATATACCCTTAAAACATTAGATAATACTATTCAATTTCGAATTGGACCTAATATATTTTGGATTAAATTACAATTAATTACAGAATCCCTGTTTTAATACCGTTTACGTTATTATTATGTAGTAGCCAAATTCTCGACGATAGACGAAATAAATATCATTACATTTTATATTGTAAAAATTCCAATTTTATTTGTTATCATCAAAATGTAATGTTTTACTAAGCTAAACGTATATGTTATTGCAGTATATGATATAAACAGCAAATCGAGGCTAAATTAATGTTTAACATTTTAGAGACTATTTTCAACTGGTTGGATTACGTCTTCGCGATGTTCTAGATATCATTTGCGTAAAAGACCTTAAGATAAAAATTGTTTTGAACATTGTATGGAATAGTTGTGTGAGTAAAATGAAATTGTGTGCTTAGCCTTGATTTGCAAGCAACAAATAATACACATCTCGACCGTGTAGTTCAACTAATTTATATAACAATTAATTAGCGTAATTTTTCAACCTAGAAAAATCTCATTCAGTAAATATTGGCGATAAAATATTTAGAAGTTTCCCTTGTGGACTTTTATATGAAACGCAACTTCTAAAGAATATTGAAAAGAAAATAAATATAAAACTGTCAATAATAATAAGGTTTCATTGTCCAGTGACCAAGAACTAAATTGAGATTAAAATAATGTTATTTATCTTGGGAGTACTAGTTATTCCCTTTGAAATGTATTCACGAACTCGGTCGCATGGATTAAAAATGCATTTAAAAAATATTTAAAAATACATTTTGTGCACTTTTCACGATCGGTTTCAAATATATAGTTTATGCTATAAAATAAATGGTAAGTAAGAGAGATAAAGACAACGGAAAATAACATAAGTCCAAAGACAACCAATTTCCTATAAATAGCTGCTGTAAATATTTTAGAATAGCTCCCTGCATAATACCTCAACCGATTAATTTAAGATAACCTTTATTTAAGAACAAAGCCGAGTGGCATATATGAATTGACACCAGCTAGCCAGCAGTCACAGAGGCCTTGTTGTAATGCAAATTGCACTGCCAACATGTTCTCTTCTTATTTTGCCACTAGACTCACACGTAGGTGGTTTTTCTAATTGACACCAGCTAGCCAGCTGTCACAGAGGCCTCGTTGTTATGCAAATAGCACTGCCAAAACGTTCTCTTCTTATTTTGCCACTAGACTCACACGTAGGTGGTTATTGTTCTAATTGACACCAGCTCGCCAGCTGTCTCCAAGGCCTCATTGTTATGCAGATTGCACTGCCAACACGTTCTCTTCTTATTTTGCCACTAGACTCACACGTAGGTGGTTATTGTTCTAATTGACACCAGCTCGCCAGCTGTCTCCAAGGCCTCATTGTTATGCAGATTGCACTGCCAACACGTTCTCTTCTTATTTTGCCACTAGACTCACACGTAGGTGGTTATTGTTCTAATTGACACCAGCTAGCCAGCTGTCACAGAGGAATCGTTGTTATGCAAATAGCACTGCCAAAACGTTCTCTTCTTATTTTGCAACTAGACTCACACGTAGGTGGTTATTGTTCTAATTGACACCAGCTCGCCAGCTGTTTCCAAGGCCTCATTGTTATGCAGATTGCACTGCCAACACGTTCTCTTCTTATTTTGCCACTAGACTCACACGTAGGTGGTTTTTCTAATTGACACCAGCTAGCCAGCTGTCACAGAGGCCTCGTTGTTATGCAAATAGCACTGCCAAAACGTTCTCTTCTTATTTTGCCACTAGACTCACACGTAGGTGGTTATTGTTCTAATTGACACCAGCTCGCCAGCTGTCTCCAAGGCCTCATTGTTATGCAGATTGCACTGCCAACACGTTCTCTTCTTATTTTGCCACTAGACTCACACGTAGGTGGTTATTGTTCTAATTGACACCAGCTCGCCAGCTGTCTCCAAGGCCTCATTGTTATGCAGATTGCACTGCCAACACGTTCTCTTCTTATTTTGCCACTAGACTCACACGTAGGTGGTTATTGTTCTAATTGACACCAGCTAGCCAGCTGTCACAGAGGAATCGTTGTTATGCAAATAGCACTGCCAAAACGTTCTCTTCTTATTTTGCCACTAGACTCACACGTAGGTGGTTATTGTTCTAATTGACACCAGCTCGCCAGCTGTTTCCAAGGCCTCATTGTTATGCAGATTGCACTGCCAACACGTTCTCTTCTTATTTTGCCACTAGACTCACACGTAGGTGGTTATTGTTCTAATTGACACCAGCTCGCCAGCTGTCTCCAAGGCCTCATTGTTATGCAGAATGCACTGCCAACACGTTCTCTTCTTATTTTGCCACTAGACTCACACGTAGGTGGTTATTGTTCTAATTGACACCAGCTCGCCAGCTGTCTCCAAGGCCTCATTGTTATGCAGATTGCACTGCCAACACGTTCTCTTCTTATTTTGCCACTAGAATCACACGTAGGTGGTTATTGTTCTAATTGACACCAGCTAGCCAGCTGTCACAGAGGCCTCGTTGTTATGCAAATAGCACTGCCAAAACGTTCTCTTCTTATTTTGCCACTAGACTCACACGTAGGTGGTTATTGTTCTAATTGACACCAGCTCGCCAGCTGTCTCCAAGGCCTCATTGTTATGCAGATTGCACTGCCAACACGTTCTCTTCTTATATTGCCACTAGACTCACACGTAGGTGGTTATTGTTCTAATTGACACCAGCTCGCCAGCTGTCTCCAAGGCCTCATTGTTATGCAGATTGCACTGCCAACACGTTCTCTTCTTATATTGCCACTAGACTCACACGTAGGTGGTTATTGTTCTAATTGACACCAGCTCGCCAGCTGTCTCCAAGGCCTCATTGTTATGCAGATTGCACTGCCAACACGTTCTCTTCTTATTTTGCCACTAGACTCACACGTACGTGGTTTTTCTAATTGACACCAGCTCGCCAGCTGTCTCCAAGGCCTCATTGTTATGCAGATTGCACTGCCAACACGTTCTCTTCTTATTTTGCCACTAGACTCACACGTAGGTGGTTATTGTTCTAATTGACACCAGCTCGCCAGCTGTCGCCGAGGCCTCGTTGTTATGCAGATAACACTGCCAACACGTTCTCTTCTTATTTTGCCACTAGACTCACACGTAGGTGGTTATTGTTCTAATTGACACCACCTCGCCAGCTGTCGCTGAGGCCTCGTTGTTATGCAAATTGCATTGCCAACACGTTCTCTTCTTATTTTGCCACTATACTTACACGTAGGTGGTTGATCTAATTGACAACAGCTCGCCAGCTGTCACAGGGGCCTCGTTGTTATGCAAATCGCACTGCCAACACGTTCTCTACTTATTTTACACTAGACTCAGACGTAGATTTTTTTCTAATTGACACCAGCTAGCCAGATGTAACCGAGGCCTCGTTGTTATGCAAATTGCACTGCCAACACGTTCTCTACTTATTTTACACTAGACTCACACGTAGGTGGTTTTCCTAATTGACACCAGCTAGCCAGCTGTCTCCGGGGCCTCCTTGTTATGCAAATCGCACTGCCAACACGTTCTCTTCTTATTTTACCACTAGACTTACACGTAGGTGGTTTTTCTAAATGACACCAGCTAGCAAGCTGTCGCCGGGGCCTCGTTGTTATGCAAATTGCACTGCCAACACGTTATCTACTTATTTTACACTAGACTCACACGTAGGTGGTTTTTCTAATTGACACCAGCTCGCCAGCTGTCTCAAAGAACTCGTTGTTATGCAAATTGCACTGCCAACACGTTCTCTACTTATTTTACACTAGACTCACACGTAGGTTTTTTTCTAATTGACACCAGCTGGCCAGATGTCACCGAGGCCTTGTTGTTATGCAAATTGCACTGCCAACACGTTTTCTACTTATTTTACATTGGACTCACACGTAGGTGGTTTTTCTAATTGACACCAGCTTGCCAGCTGTCTCAAAGAACTCGTTGTTATGCAAATTGTACTGCCAACACGTTCTCTACTTATTTTACACTAGACTCACACGTAGGTTTTTTTCTAATTGACACCAGCTAGCCAGCTGTCGCCGGGGCCTCGTTGTTATGCAAATAGCACTGCCAACACGTTCTCTTCTTATTTTACCACTAGACTTACACGTAAGTGGTTTTTGTAATTTACACCGGCTAGCCAGCTGTCACCGAGGCCTCGTTGTTATGCAAATTGCACTGCCAACACGTTCTCTTCTTATTTTACCACTAGACTTACACGTAGGTGGTAGATCTAATAGACACCAGCTCGCCAGCTGTCGCCGAGACCTCATTGTTATGCAAATTGCACTTCTAACACGTGTTCTACTTATTTTGCCACTAGACCCACACGTAGGTGGTAGATCTAAATGACACCAGCTCGCCAGCTGTCGCCGAGTCCTCATTGTTATGCAAATTTCACTGCCAATACGTGTTCTGCTTATTTTGCCACTTGACCCACAGGTAGGTGGTAGATCTAAATGACACCAGCTCGCCAGCTGTCGCCGAGGCTTCATTGTTATGCAAATTGCACTGCCAACACGTGTTCTACTTATTTTGTCAATTGAGTCACCACTTTTTACTAGCCTTGACCTCACACCTGTTTAATGGTCCATTCAATCTACCCTTAAGAATATTTTCTGTCGACACCAATGAGTATATGGTATCAACCATATTAAGTATATTTTATGGTCACTAATAAGTTTCGGAATAAGCTGGCCGTGGTTAGGAAGTCACGTTAAGCCGTTGGTCCCCAGATTAAGTGTTAGAGAGGGCTTCTTAGCCCTAACTTCGTCTGGTAAAATAAGACGATCTTTAACTTTTTTTACTTTTTAAGTTTAGTATATTTTATCAACAATACTGTTTATGATTTTGACCCTAACGCGTATATGCTTAATTCTATTGACCCTAATGAGTAATTATGAGCTGTCAGCCTTGTTAATGCTATAGTAAATAACCTGACTCTTACGCTGGTGATCAAACTAAAATGATACTTATAATCGACTCTATTTATTATGTGCGATTGATTCCGATGTTTAAATGTAGTTTATTCTATTCTAAAGAAATATGACCCTAAAATATAATGTGTACTCGATACTGTTGAATCGACTCTAAAAATTATATGGTACCAGCTATAATACTTATGTTCAATCGATACTAATTATCGTGTGAACTTTACTATAATGATTATATTCTTCGACCGTAATTGTTGCTCTGCTATAAAATATATTAGTTGACTATCAGATGCATATCTTTCTATTCCAACTGTATAACACATATTGAGCCATGGTTCAAGTGTCCCGTAAACTGAATCTCTCGTCGTGTTACAGTTGCTGAGGCTGGTGGTCAGTGGACAGCTGCCCTGCAGCAAAGAGGAGGCGGCAGCACTAGCTGGCATTCAGCTCAGAGTAGAAGAGTCCTGGGGCCGCCCTCACCTAGGACCTCTCTCTCCTGATGACCCCAACACTCTCAAGCCCATCTCCGAGGATAAAGTAAGTGTCTACCATCTAGCTTCATTGGCTTTTTAATATAGTCGTTGATAAGAAAATATTCTAATTAAATCAATCTCTGATTTCATTCACGTTGGAATAGTAGTCATGAAGTATATTATAGAGCTTGCGGGTAACTGAAATCCAACAAGATTGTACGTGAGTCTGGCTTATTTCTCTATAATCAATCAAACTTTCAGGCAGCAATTTAAAACATAAAAATAAAATATACTACAGTACTTATAGTAACATTATACGAGGAGAACCACAAAATACAGAAGTTATATATTGCTGATGAATAATTTGTTTCATTAAAAAAAATGTTAACTAAAAAACACTTTCCGATATATAATGTCCAAATAAGAATCTAAATCCAAGAAACTACTGCTTAACATGTGCCATTACCAGATACTTTGGACCATTTTCGTTACTTCACTACCACTACTTTTTTATCGTAATTACGGTTAGGTTAGATTAGGTTATGTGGCTACTAAAGTTGATCACAAACTGGTAAATCCAATGACTGACTTACCGCCGAATGCGCTCTCCGTGTGTAAGTTCTTGGAAATTGATATGATAAGGCCAGTGATATCGGATTCCTAGCGGGTAAGGAATACCACAGTTGACGTAAAAATGATTGGAGGAAAGTTTTTAGAGCAATAGCATATTTTTCAAGCAATAGAATATTTATCAATCGGTAGTGACTCAACCGAAACAAAAAAGTTTTGGTAGTGATTTAACGGAAAAGATCCGAGACTTAACTCCTTAAAACTCACTCAAATATTAGTAATGTTCAGTGAAGCCGTTGTAAAAAACTAAATATAAAATTTTAACTTTTCAACATTAAAATGAACACAGTCGTTGCTCAGCTAATGATACTTGTAATCGAACCAGTTCAATAAGATGTTACAGCATTAATACGTACCATATCTGTCAAATATAACGTATCAGATGTAACAGTTAACAAAACTGGTTATCGATCAGTCAATAACACTTGTTATATCTAATGAAACTTGCAATTATCCGGTCAACCGTAACCTAATTAATTACAAAAATGTATAAAAATCAGTTATGTAGGCTAGTAAAACTTTTAATCGATTAGGAAAATTTAAACACATGAATTGCTGCAGCTAATATTACTTCTAATCGAACTGACAGATGTAAACATATCGATTTTTGCTGCTAATAATACTTGTAATCGACCTGAAAAATGTAAACATATCGATTGTTGCTGCTAATAATATTTGTAATCGACCTGACAAATGTAAACATATCGATTTTTGCTGCTAATAATACTTGTAATCGACCTGTCAAATGTAAACATATCGATTGTTGCTGCTAATAATACTTGTAATCGACCTGACAAATGTAAACATATCGATTGTTGCTGCTAATAATACTTGTAATCGACCTGCCAATGTAAACATATCGATTTTTGCTGCTAATAATACTTGTAATCGACCTGACAAATGTAAACATATCGATTGTTGCTGCTAATAATACTTGTAATCGACCTGACAAATGTAAACATATCGATTGTTGCTGCTAATAATACTTGTAATCGACCTGACAAATGTAAACATATCGATTGTTGCTGCTAATAATACTTTAATGACCTGCAATGTAAACATATCGATTGTTGCTGCTAATAATACTTGTAATCGACCTGACAAATGTAAACATATCGATTGTTGCTGCTAATAATACTTGTAATCGACCTGTCAAATGTAAACATATCGATTGTTATAGCTAACAATACTGTACTTGTAATTCACCAGACAAAAATGTACACAAATCAATAGTTGCAGCTAATAATATTTGTAATCGATCCGTCGAAAGTAAACACAGACATGCGAGAGCTTCAACATTCATGTACCAAAGGGAAATTGGAAACTAGTGATGTAATGCAATACTGTATTGTAGCCAGAGGTGGGCCACCCTCTACATGCCAATACAGGCGTCAGGCTCACATGTCGGCGGTTGACGCCATCACTAGTGAACCATCCATTACATTCAACCCCGGACTGCCCCTAGCTATCGACAACATTAAAGAGCCATTACATTTTAACTTATGACTAAACTGTTGGTAACACTATTTTTTATGTTTAAAATATATTACAGGCGTTTGTTTTATACAGCACTAATTATTGTCTTTCAATAACACCAACTAACGTTTATAAAACTAGTATTAAAAAATATATCTTCCTTTCTTCCCTTGTGTAAGTTCTGAATTATGGTTGGTATTCCTTTATTCTGGCCCCTGGTTTAAGTGCTATATTTTCATAACCTTCATAGAAATACAGTTTTCAACCTTTTATTCGAAGACGTGCTTTTTTCAATCAGTACCACCTTCACGTTTATTTACAAAGTATTTCATGAACTTTAGTTTATACAGGGTGTTCAAATAATCCGAGGACAGTTGAATATTGTTTAGACCGTTACAGATAAAGGTAGAAAACTGCACATTGCTGCTGGACATAAAACGCTATTTTACCATGTATTCAGTGATCCACTACCTTAGTAGGGGGACGGCCCACCAGGAGTCGGAAGAATATCTTAAATGTAAGCATAGGTTTTAAAGGTCTTAGATAGTAGAACAATATACCACAAATTAGACCTCAAAAGGTTAATCCTGAACAAAATGGCGGCGCTCGAAAGTTTCAATAATGATCTTATGTGCACGTTTTTAAACCACCACCATTTTGTGACAGATAAAGCTTTTGAAGTGCGATTTGCGGCATTCTTCTATGCTTGACCAGCCCTTTAAAATGCACATATCAACCCATGCTCACACTTAAACTTTTCTACTGACTCCTCATGGACCGTTCCAATAGAAGAATAGCAGGACACTGAATTCATCATAAAGTAGATGTTTGTGTAAAGTAATCATGTGTCAAGTTTTGTAGCTTCATCTGATATGATTACAAAAAAATTAAGCCATTCTTAAACTTGCACTTAAGAAGAGTATTGAAACTTTCGAGCGCCGCCATTTTGTTTAGGATTAATCTTTTGGTGTCTAATTTGCGGTATAATGTTTTACTAGCTAAGACCTTTAAAATGTTATGTATACCGACCTACGCTTACATTTAAGATATTCATCCGCCTCCTAGTGGGGCGTCCCCCTACGAAGGTAGTGGATTAGTGAATACATGGTAAAATAGCTTTTTATGTCCAGTAGCAATGTGCAATCTGAAACAGTCTAAACAATATTCAACCATTCGGACGTTTTGAACATCCTGTATTAATAATTTACATTCAATGAAATTTGTTTAAATCTGCTTCAAAGAGATATTTGCAAAAGTCCTTCTAATGGAATATTCCCTTCAAATACAATGATTCAAATATATTATCAAACGTTTAAATTTAAAAACTAAATTATGTATAGAAAACGATCCCTCATAAGTGATATATTGTTTACAAATCAATTCACAAAACCATGTTCCAAGATCAGAATTTTACTTCTAAAAAAGGCATTGCAAATTTTTATCTCGAAAAATTAGATCACTACGAGTAATAATCATAAATAAATAATTTCCATCAAAAATTATTTTATATTTTGCAATAGCTAAACTACTATTAATATATTCTTTTCATCTCAATCCTGTTAAATGTATTAGTATTGTCAGAAAATGTACAAACAATGTTGATGACAAACTTACTATCTTTGTTACAAATCCAACAAAGCATGTTGTCGGGCCCAACGTGGCCATGTTTGTGTTCCTGTCCAGAGCTGATTGGGCTGACGCAACGGCTGAGTACAATATAATTAATGTTGCTGGATGGTCGCAGAATCAATAGCCACTAGCTACATTGTAGTCCGATTAAAACACCCTACCTGCCCCTCCGGCATCGGCTTGGAAATGAACCTGCAACCCCCCTCCCACACACTTGGTGAACGTGTTCATAAATAAGATGATTGTTCTGTTACGTCATCGTATATTAATACATTCTTTACTACGCCTTGATTGATATGTTAGTGAGTTAGAGGGAAATGGTGTTCCATTCACCCATATTTTATTTATTTATTTTTTATTTTTAAAGTTTAACTTCACTTGCCAGTTCACATGGGCCTACAGGCCTGTGCGTGAACTTTATTCAACGAAACGAATGAGGTACCGACTGTTGGCTCGGTGGGTATTCGATCCTTGGACCTTACCCTCCGAAGCCTTAGCTACCACGCCGGCAATATCCTCAACTATAATACGTAAAGCCTTTTGGTTACGTAAATTCTCCCATACTTCTTGAACAATTTAAACGATTGAGGTGTCAAAAAAATCACCATTTTTGTAGTTGTGCAATAAGGGCTATAGGAATAACATAATCAATGATCTAAAATAATCACAAAGTAATAGCTTTTCATATATAAACAATAATCTTTGCACAATTTTAATAACTGTTGGAATCTAAATAGTTGTGTTTAAATTACTCAGTAAGCTATGGAACTTTCATAGCCGTCTTAGTGATGAACAATGAATAATAATGAATAACGTTAAAAAAGGTAAGTTTGTATTCAGTGGAAGTTTGATCTTTATAGTATAAAAACAACGTAGGCAGAGGGGACACTTGCTGTGCTCGGGTGACCGTACAAGAGTGGTCCCTAGTATACAATAATGACAGGTGCTCTTGTTCGACTATTGCTTTAGTTGATATTGTTGAGACCCGTTATTTTATTTGCCACTACAACCTAACCTAATCAGTCTTAACCTAACTTGCTTATAATACGTAATCAATTATTGTAACTGGCTAGTTAAGAATTCACTGTATATTATCTTTAGTAAAGTTAGTATACAGTCTGTATTAAAGTTTGTTAGTAAGGGTTCAGGGGTAAAGTTTAGACGAAGAATTCGTGTTCTGTATTCATAAATAATGAACAATTTGAGACTTTTCAAGATGTTCATCCATATTAAGTGTGCGTTGCAGTAAAAATTGTGTTTAAGTTAAATTAATTAACAAAAATACACGTGTTCAGCTTCAACCTCTCACCTATGACAATCGAACTTATAGTCTTTAAATCATAATATACTTAATATCAATGTCTTGTTATCAACTTTCTTTTATCTTCAAAAAAATTTTCAACAGTCTATTTTATTAATGCTTAAATACAAGGAGAGGGGGAATTTTATACTTATTTAGCTTCATTTACTTATATATCAAGATGTTCTAGACTTTGATCAAACTTAAAATGTTGTTTTTTTTTTTTTTTTTTTTTTTTTAGTTATAATATAAATATACCAAGTCAGATGATTTACGTATATAACTTAATCTCCTATTTTATTACAAGTGTTGATTTTATAAAAAACATTACTTACTATACACAGCTCATAGCTTATATTGAAGCTTTAAATTAACATTAATTTATATTTTAGGTGTTTAGGTAGGTCAATTGTTTGATGTGTACCATATTATCATTTGTCATGATGCAAAATTAATTTTTGTTGATGCAAAATGTCATAACTGCTCCTATTGTAGCATTTTTTTAAAATACTAGTCAAGATAATTCACTTCGTTTAATTATTAGGATCGTCATTAACTAGGGATAAATAGATACGTGTAAATAATTTGTTAGTTCAGTAATCATTTAATTACTGATATGTATTAATACTTATGAGAACACATGTTCAGTGGCTCTGTTTTTTACAGTAAATACAACAGTAATGCTGATTAGAGTATCCATGCAACATGATGGAGGAATAAGGTGTAATTTTCTTAATTAAATTTTGATTTAAAGCTGATATTGAGCATAAGATCAATCCTCAAATTACTAAAATTTTAATTTCTGATTCAGTTAATGAAATTATATTTATTTGTGCTAATTTTAAAATTATTAAAAGAAGAATAACTTGTATATTTCTTTTCTAGTTTATTAACATGTGCTACTTTTTGGTTAAATTTCGATTGAAAAAAATTACATATATAAAAATGTGACTATATTAAAATTATTTTTTTCTTCGTATAGCATGATAATAAGAATATAAGAACAGTGGCAACGCCAACTTTAAACTTTCTAGCTATAGCTGTAAATATATTCAATTGTGAATTGATAATTTTATTTTACAAACATAATATTCTATATAAATATGTCATGAACTTTACCCAAGAATGAAAACCTTGTGCTTGCGATTAAATTTTGGGAGTCCATATATAAAAAAAACTGCTTGTTTAAAATATTAAGTTTTATAATTACCTTTGTATAAAAAAAGTCCTTCCAGTAGGTTTGTTTTACTTGATTCTTCCAAATAATATCAGAGATTGAAGTATATTTTTCACATTTATATCATTAGTTTATTAAGGAGGGATATAGTCAAAATAGAACACGATTTTACATATAAATTAAAAAACATATTTATATAAAAATTGTGTCTTTTCCGTTAATTCACTACCGCTTGATAAATATTCAATGACTCCCAAAACTTTTCCCCAATCATTTTTACGTCCACTGTGGTATTCCTTATCCACTAGGAATCCGATATCACTGGCCTGGCCTTATCTTATCGCTTTTCAAGAACTTACACACGGAGAGTGCATTCGATGATAAGTCAATCATTGGATTTACCAGTTTATGGTCAACTTTAGTAGCCACCTAACCTAACCTAACCTAATCTGATCTAATCTAACCTAACCAAACCTAACACAATCGTAATTATTGCGATGAAAAAATTAGTGGTAGGGAAGTAACAGAAAGGTCCTAAAATTAATATTATAAATTATTATAAATGTATTATACAGCGAATTAACCTTAACCTTAAAAACAAGCTAAAGACAATTATTGCGTTTTCAAGAAAAATCTTAACTCGAGAATGGAAGACTTTTTTCTGATGTAAGAAAGGTATAATTTCAAAGAATGAAAGCATATTGGAATAAAAGAAAAAAGGCAAGTAAGCAATGAAAAAAAAGAGAGAATAATTTATTCATCGTACCCCAAAGTGGGTTAAACTGACAACAATAATTATGTATCCTCATGTGCAAAATTGGGACGTGTTTGTTCATAAAAAAAACACATCTCAGTGGATCTACTGAATACTTTTACTTTAAATGGCATTGTAATGTGGCACTGAGGGAATAGTCAATAAAACTGTCATAAAGTAACTGAAATGATTGGATTTAAATGGATTCCCTACAAACACGCACCACTAAAAATATTAAACTATCATTTTTTGTTGGCTCTGTTCTTCGGTCCTGGGTCTACGACCCCATTTATATCATCCTGCACTTTTAATAAACATCATTTGAATTGCGTTCACTTCAGTTTTATTTGTTGTTCTTTGCCAAAAGGTGGACATATTACTAGTGTCTTCTAATACAAACTTTAACGTCTGTCTGACTTTTTAACTAACCTTCCATTATTGATTTCTTCTATAACAGTAATTTCAATAGTAAATAGGTAATGGCGACTACACTAGGCTGTTGTAATACATACAGTTGAGAGAAGGGAATTGGGGGGGGGGAGGGTATGTTTACTATAGACAGCTATATTGGCCGGCCTGTACGCCACAGGCGATGTGGCATGTACTATTAGGCCCACTACAACACGCTACAGCCATTTGTGTTCAGTCTACACTCAACACATCACAGGTAGTTAGATGTCTATGATACAATACTTAAAAGTTTAGTTTAGTGCAAAGCCACAAGGAAAAAACTAAAAAAATTAGTTTACTTTATAAGTTTTCAACTCCTCAATTTCTTTACTTCCTCTTTTATGAATCTAAGTTCTAACGTATACGTTTAAACGTTTTGCCCCTAGCTGCATCTTTGTACAGAGTCTGTTGAGGAAAATCATCATATAGAGTTCGAACGTAGGATGGTTTGGAGTCCACGAGTAGTTGACTCTCTGAATATTGTACAATTTGAAGGCTATAGGTTAGGATTTGTTTTTAAAACATTTTGAAGAGAATAAAATTAATTGAATGAAACATCATTGATATATGACCAATTTATAAACAAATATGTTACAAAATGATATCAGCAGTAGCTACGTTTTTGATCATTTTTCATTTGCTTACTATTCAGATAATTTTCAGGGCACTGTTATAAATAGTATTATTTTATAACTGACTATATTTCATCTTTATACTTATCACAATAATCTGCTTAATATATTCAGCAATATCATAAATATAGATGTCTTTGTAATATTTTAAGATGCACAAATCTAGGAAAGTAATGTGAGTCATTCTGTCGTCGTAATACTGTCCTAGTAAGTAAGGAATGTAAGTAGTTATATCGTTATAATACTATCCCAGTAAGTAAGGAATCTGGGTATTTATATCGTTAGAATACTCTCCCAGTAAGTAAGGAATGTGAGTAGTTTTATCGTTAGAATACTCTCCCAGTAAGTAAGGAATGTGAGTAGTTATATCGTTATAATACTCTCCCAGTAAGTAAGGAATGTGAGTAGTTTTATCGTTATAATACTATCCCAGTAAGTAAGGAATATGAGTAGTTTTATCGTTATAATACTATCCCAGTAAGGAATGTGAGTAGTTATATCGTTATCATATCCCAGTAAAGAAGGAATGTGTCATGTCGTTATAATACTATCCTAGTAAAGAAGGAATGTGAACAGTTTTATCTTTTTCATACTATCTCAGTAAAGAAGGAATGTCAGTAGTTATATCGTCACAATACAATTCCAGTAAGGAAGGAATGTAAGTAGTTGTATCATCACAATATTGTCCCAGTAAGTAAGGAATGGGAGTAGTTATATCGTTATAATACTATTCCAGTAAGGAAGGAATGTGCGTAGTTTTATCGTTACAATACTGTCCTAGTAAATAAGGAATGTGAGTCGTTTCATCGTCACAATACAGTTCCAGTAAGGAAGAAATGTAAGTAGTTGTATCGTCACAATATTGTCCCAGTAAGTAAGGAATGGTAGTAGTTATATCATTATAATACTATTCCAGTAAGGAAGGAATGTTCGTAGTTTTATCGTCACAATACTGTCCCAGTAAGTAAGGAATGTGAGTCGTTTCATCGTCACAATACAGTTCCAGTACGGAAGGAATGTAAGTAGTTGTATCGTCACAATATTGTCCCAGTAAGTAAGGAATGGTAGTAGTTATATCGTTATAATACTATTCCAGTAAGGAAGGAATGTGCGTAGTTTTATCGTTACAATACTGTCCTAGTAAATAAGGAATGTGAGTCGTTTCATCGTCACAATACAGTTCCAGTAAGGAAGGAATGTAAGTAGTTGTATCGTCACAATATTGTCCCAGTAAGTAAGGAATGGTAGTAGTTATATCGTTATAATACTATTCCAGTAAGGAAGGAATGTGAGTAGTTTTATCGTCACAATACTGTCCCAGTAAATAAGGAATATGAGTAGTTTTATCGTTATAATACTATCCCAGTAAGGAAGGAATGTGCGTAGTTTTATCGTCACAATACTGTCCCAGTAAATAAGGAATATGAGTAGTTTTATCGTTATAATACTATCCCAGTAAGGAAGGAATGTGCGTAGTTTTATCGTCACAATACTGTCCCAGTAAGTAAGGAATGTGAGTATTTGTATCGTCACAATACAGTCCCAATAAGGAAGGAATGTGAGTAGTTGTATCGTCACAATACTGTCCCGTAAGGAAGGAATGTAAGTAGTTTTATCGTCACAATACAACCACAGTTAGGAGGGAATGTAAGTAGTTGTATCGTCACAATACAGCCCCAATAAGGAAGGAATGTGAGTAGTTGTATCGTCACAATATGTCCCAATAAGTAAGGAATGTGAGTCGTTTCATCGTCACAATACAGTTCCAGTAAGGAAGGAATGTAAGTAGTTGTATCGTCACAATATTGTCCCAGTAAGTAAGGAATGGTAGTAGTTATATCGTTATAATACTATTCCAGTAAGGAAGGAATGTGCGTAGTTTTATCGTTACAATACTGTCCTAGTAAATAAGGAATGTGAGTCGTTTCATCGTCACAATACAGTTCCAGTAAGGAAGGAATGTAAGTAGTTGTATCGTCACAATACAGTCCCAGTAAGTAAGGAATGTAAGTAGTTGTATCGTCACAATACAGTCCCAATAAGGAAGGAATGTGAGTAGTTGTATCGTCACAATACTGTCCCAATAAGTAAGGAATGTGAGTAGTTCTATCGTCACAATACTGTCCCAGTAAGGAAGGAATGTAAGTAGTTGTATCGTCACAATACAGTCCCAGTAAGGAAGGAATGTGAGTAGTTGTATCGTCACAATACTGTCCCGTAAGGAAGGAATGTAAGTAGTTTTCGTCACAATACAACCACAGTTAGGAGGGAATGTGAGTAGTTATTTCACTACAAAACAATAAAAATACGTTTATCATTACTGTATTTTATATAAAATGAGATAAATACTAAAAAGAATGGTTTGGCATTTCGTTTATCATTTACTGGTTTCATAACAAAATATATTATACGTTTAGTTATGTTGAAATGTCTCCCAGTGGCTCGTAAACGGTTTAGTGTAACTCGTCTTCCTAACTCCCTAACATGTCCCGAGTGGTGTACTCCCCGAGTTCCAAAGTGCCCGAGGCTGTCGTCTTTAACACGGTTAATCTTTGAGGAATACGCCCCTAGTGAGACACCACACTGCTATGTGCTTTCATGAGTTCTGGGCTTATTTATCAAGAGTATTGTTTCTTTCAATATGTAATAAGGAGCTTAAATGTTTTTTTGGTTCCAAATAAACTGAATAATATCTCAATGGATTTTAATAACTACTTATATTAACTCTAGTTCACTATCCATCCACCCGACTCACACAGTACTCAATAACCTTCTGATCGACCCCACTTTCATGACCCATACATACGGATCTGAAGTAAGGCCAGACACGAGTTGCGACAATTATTAAGAAGATAATAGAGTCATAAGATATTCTGGTGACGTTTCTTGTCAGCACAAATTTATTTTTCATAAAACCATATTTATCAAATAAAATGGAATGTTAATGATTCAAATGTAGACAATTTCTAAAATAAATAGGTATTTTCGTTGAGTTTTGGTTTTCCTAATTAACAGTTGTTTTTATTAACTAATGGTTTAAATTAAAGCTATTTTTAAGTACGTGTATTTGAAATATTGAAAAGTAAAAAATAAATATGGTAATAAATGGAATTTTCATTATAATTCCAACAAAATGACATAACAAGTAATGTTATCGAAAAATACTTCAAATAACGAATAATCAGTTTCATATAAATTTTAAGTAAGTATATCTATGATGGCCGATCACTCATGTCCCTCACCACCCTAACCAACCCCAGGCAGTCCACACAGTTATGATGATTACAATATGCCAAGAGACAAGTAGCTCACAGGTTGTTTTAAGGGATGTTCATTTAAATAAATCTAGACACTGCAAACATTTTGTATTGTCTCTGATAAGTTATAATAATGATAATAATAATACATTATTGACATCATTTGATGTATAAAATTGTATAGAATATAAACAAATATATTAGTGTATAAAAATTATAGTACTGCAGAAATTTTCTTTATTAGTTCAATGAATTCTTCAATTTCATATGAACAATTTTCTGTTTAAATTTTTCTTAATCTTGATTTGAAATGTTCATAAAATAACACTAGGCATGTGCCGGCGCAGATAAATTAAAATTATAATATTCGTACTGTTTTTATTATACTGATGCGATAAAGGGGCTATTTACTATAGTAAAGTTCAGTTGAAACGAATAATTTAGAATCACTTAGTAACATTATAGTGTAATACATTTGAGTTTGTGTATTGACATTAAAAAACATATTTCCTGATACATACAAATAAAAAAATACATATTAAAAAAACTTGAACAGGCATAGCCTTAAGAGGTCCTATTATTTTCTTTAAAATAATTGAGTTAATGTACGGTTTTTGTTTGATTAGTTTATATTTTAGTTTTGAATAAGCAGTTAAGAAACCTTTTAAATATTATAATGTATTTGTAACCTTTCAAGAAAATAAGTTTATTCTTTATTATATACTAAGGCATTATATTTTCAATAAATAACATTTTTGCAAGGCCTCTTACCAGCATTGCATTATCAGGTAACACCAAGCAATCCATTTGGTTAAGCGGGCACAATTTGAGCAGTGCTATAACCCAGCTACTTGGAGACTGTAGCAAGCGTTGTGGATATTGTAGGCGATAGGTTCTATCACAAAATAAAGACAAATTTTCCTCTAAAATAATAGCTATTTTTTTCTATCTGGTGTATACTCGGTTCTCTTAATATTGACACGACGTTCGCTCAATGGCTGCCATCGACGTAGCTCCTACTGGAGGGGTCTGGGGTACCCGTGTTGGGTGGTATTAGGCTTCTGGGTGTTCTATAGCGAATAGATCTGAATATTAGGATTGTAAGTTAGCCGAAAGTCATACCAATACTATTTGGTTCGAATTCCATGTAAAATTGTAGGTTCCTTAGTTGTCCTGGCTATTGGGTATTAATAACTGGCTCTTTCTAAGGGACTTAATTAGTAACAATGACTACACTCGTTCATCTACTCTGATCAGACTAATTCACCCCTCATATTCACCCATTCGTACCTCTAAGATCGACTTCTCAATAATGAAACAAGTTAATTTATTAGTTGAAACAAGTATATTATTATTGGATAAAAATATAAATAAATCTGTTTTGGCTGATGATAGCATATAAATGCTTCACAAAATATTTTTATTGGTATGTATGAAACATATAAATAACTTAATGTATAATCACAAGATTGTCTAAATGCATTTTAGCAGATAAAATGGTGAGGCATTTTAGTTGTTATTTTATAATAAGATTACGTAGGAGCCAAAATAAATATGTTAGTCTAGAAAAAGCCACTTGACAAACGATAATACAAAAGTTTAACTGTACAGTGAAAGCGTATCATGGGACAGTTTGTTGAATCTCCAACAAAGTGTTTTAGTACTTCTGTGTGAAGAAAAAGAAATAAATCATTCCCTGTGTCCGGACAGTTTAATAATTAGGAACGGTGAACGTGAACCACTTGTCAATATATAAAAAAGGTGTTCTGTTGTGTAGTAATTGCAGATGTTTATGATAGGTTGGCAGCACCGTTAGTCAGCTGGTACATATTACATAGGGCCTACTCCCTGCGACGAAATTCAGTTACCAGTGTTAATTATTTTGTCGCTGCCAAAAAGTGAAACAAACGTAAATTCAGAAATTCAGTTACCGAACCACAAAGCTATTGTGGTGGGTGTTATTTTACTATCATGTTTTATTTTTATTATTATTACATTTTTTTCTGGTCCCTGGTGTATTATATACGGTAAATGTAAACAATATTGAACTACTTGAGTCGGAAACGGTTCTTGTATATAATAAAATATGCTTTTGATTATTGTCAAAGAAGATTAAATTTTTTTCATAATACTGCATTTTATCTGTTGTAAAACTTTAATAATTTATATTTACAACTGAATTTAATATTTACATTTATATTTAAAAGCGTAATAAATAATATAGTATAAAAAACAAATGAACTAAAAATACGAAAGTGTTGTAGCTATAATTAAGGATATAACATAAATATATGACAAATAAATGCTTAAAATCTTTGAAATGAAAGTCAAACTTTTTTCGCTGTTTACACATTGTTATTAAATATACTCTTGTGGTAAACATAAGTTATGTACATGTAAAATTTAAATTAAAGTTTTTTTTAATTTTTCCCAAAAAGTATGTAAAAAATTTAGCTTACAGACACTAAATAGTTCAGTTTTCTTAAAATTACATTTGAACAAGTCGGCTGTTGTTTAAATAACTATTAAAAAAACAATAAGTTTTTTGTTTAATAGCTTAAGAGCAAACTTTATGAATTAGGTAGACACATCATTTACATTTATAATCAAAACTAATTTAATATAGATAACAAGTTTTCAACATTAGGTAAATCACTCAACCATTGTTTTAGGTGTTTTGAAAATAGAGTGTTAATATAAGGGCAAGCGATTTGTGTACGTGTAAAAGGATTTATATAAAAAATAATTGGGGTTATAATAAATAACTTTAATAAAGTATATACAAATATTTAAAATACAAGTTTCCAAGTTTCAGTACACTTATTTGTATACTGTTCTGATGGCTTAAGTGTTCACTCATTGTTCTATTGATGATGTGTTCCTACTTACATATATTTACTACTTACTTATGTGTTCTTACTTACATATATGTTCCTACTTACTTATGTGTTCTTACATATATGTTCCAACTTACTTATGTGTTCCTACTTACATATATTTACTACTTACTTATGTGTTCCTACTTACATATATTTACTACTTACTTATGTGTTCTTACTTACATATATGTTGCTACTTACTTATGTGTTCTTACTTACATATATGTTCCTACTTACTTATGTGTTCCTACTTAAATATATGTTCCTACTTAATTATGTGTTTATACTTACATAGATGTTCCTACTTACTTATGGTTCCTACCTACATATATGTTCCTATTTACTTATGTGTTCCTACTTACATATATGTTCCTATTTACTTATGTGTTCCTACTTAAATATATGTTTCTACTTACTTATGTGTTCCTACTTACATATATGTTCCTACTTACTTATGTGTTCCTACTTACATATATGTTTCTACTTACTTATGTGTTTTTACTTACATATATGTTCCTACTTACTTATGTGTTCCTACTTACATATATGTTCCTATCCACATATATGTTCTTACTTACATATATGTTCCTGCTTACTCATGTTTTCTTACTTACATATATGTTCCTACTTTCATATATGTTTATACTACTTTATATTCTGTGCGGTATATTATGATTTTCCTATTAATTGTTATGTTGTATCTTTACTTGTCTTATATTATTAAAGCTTGAGTTTTTGTGATGTTTGAGTTTATTTCACTATGAATGAGTTTATTTTCATAGTGAATAGTTTGAGTATATTTACTAAGAATTTATTTTACTACAATAGTAAGACCTCCATTTTTTACTAATGAATGGAGGTCTTACCATGAATCTCCAATTAATTTCTACGGGTTATCCTTAATTTTACATTTTGTTGGTTTTTGTAATTTTTCAGTTTGTTTTCAACGCCTGTATCAATTTAAAATGTATATTACATAATTCAAATTACTGAGAAACTGTACATAGTAAAACAAATTTAAACACTACAAAAACTAAGTTGTAATATTAGTTTAGTAATATTTATCTAGAGAAATTTTATATTTTCTTCAATATAGTCCACAGTAAAATCAAAAGGAGTATTGGCCTTTTAACATAATAACAAACTGCTGTGAAAGTACAGCTGTAACAAAAATATTTTAAGGTGAATTTTAATGAGATATGAGAAATTACCGTTAGTGGAAGTACAGAAGGGACGAGGAGAAAGTACACAAATCAAGTACGTTGTGGCCAACTGTCTCCTTTATATACAGTCATACATTCCTACACTCACGAGGTATAAAGTTGGGGCTAATTTATGTTAAAGACCAACTTATATTATGCTCATATATTTTCAACACACCCATTAGTAAATAATCATCTAATTCATTCGTGATTGGGTTCTTAATGGCTAATTAAATATTGTATGTATGGAGCCAATGATAGTAATACACTGGAACATATCTTATTGCTAGAGGACACCCCTGCACGCTTTTCGTACTAACTCCGTCACTCCTTGCTCTCGTGTTTCCGTGGCCTTTAGCATCGATATATGATTAAGTTAACTTTAGTAGGTCACCTATAACATGTAATAATATTACAGTTGAATGTAAGAATATTCTAAAAGGAGCAGAATTAATAAATCGTATACGTTTTGTTGATTTTTTTAATTTAACGTTGTTCTTATAAATAAACTCGTAAATGGTTCCTTTAAAAGCTGATATTTATGTTATTTCGGAAATTCCTTTCTCTGTGCATCTCTATGATACAAAACCTGCATTCCTTCAAAATTGAAAATAATTCAAAAGTAACTGAATAAATAATATTTTGTATTTTTTTCTGTTAAAGCTGTTTTTATGATGTTAATAACTTATACGGTTTCAATCCATACTAAAAATACGCAATCTTTACAACGGCATAAACATTTTTGATATTTTTCCCACCATACCTGGCTTTTAAGATTAAAAATAAATATACCTAAGGTATCTTACCTTCTTACTAGCTCGAAAAGTGTCATCGGACTGATTCACTTGATAAACTTTCATATTTTTGACACTACAAATCGATTCAAAAATGTCCTACAACTTGATCCATGTGAATATATATAGAATCTACCTACCCCCCCCCCTCTTGACGGTTACAAGCTTCTACATAAGCTACGTTGTACAGTTATAATTCTTATATCCTTTGAAGTACAGTAAGTGGTTGGATGCAAGGAGCTCTTGAGGACAAAGAAGGAATATATCCCAGAGTGCTCACTGGGGTTGCGCGCAGCGAGCTTTTTGTGCCTGTCGCTTCTCAGCAGCACCATCGCTTGGCACAACCGAGCGTATGTTCGCGTGCGTGAATCAGTGTCAGCTCCTTTCTCTATGCCACGTTGAGATTCATTCATTCTCCATGAATGGCCTTGTTATTTGTACGTGTCTTGAGTTATGAACAGTATTCTCAACTGGATCACCAACATTGTGATCACTATTGTATGTATAGGTGTGGAGTTCCCGGATTGAGCGATGGATCGATATAAGTGGTCGGATTACGCTACAAGATATTTGTAGATCCGCCCACTGTTCTAGGTACTATACAATTAATAAACTGTCCTCTCTGATGATAACTCAATCTGAGTTAGTAACTAGTCTACAACTAGTTAGGGGAGGAGGTCATCCAAACTCATACTCGCCCAATACTACACTAAGGCAATCTGTTATTGTAGCCATAAAATAACAATTTGTCGTCACTGACTTTAATAATATATTTCTATGTCAGTTTAGTATAACTTAGTTTAAATTTTAGGATTTCTATAGATAGTCTCACGTAGTATTGTTCGCGCTGGTCACAGTATTCATGCATACATTTCCAGACAAACTTTTAATTTGAAAATAACTAATTTATGGAATGAAAATAGGTTGAGTCTTTATGATAAATGAAGTAATTAATCACAGTAAATTATACGGTAAACTATCTGGTCATTCTTGATTTTATCAATTTTTAATTAAACGTGCGGTGTTGTCAAGAGCAAAATGTTTCTCAAAATATGTTCCAGTAAGGTAAAAAAAATACATGACATTATCAAAATTAGAAAATTCTTGGTTATGAAATATTTACTCCACACAAAGACATTTATTTTAAAAAGCAGGTGTAAATAAGTAATTGAAACGTGACAACCATGCAAGTCGGAAGATGGGTTGCCATTGTTACCGCTGGCTAATATCGTCACAACATCGGTCATAACATTCCTAACCTCCTCGTAGTTCTCGCGCTTGCTGTATGGCTGCTCTGAAGTCCAAGTTGGGAGATTCAGTAAATAGACCATTATTTAATTGTAACTCTTTTTTATTATTATTATTTTTGCACGTTTTACGATCAAGTTACTGAGATCTTTGCTTCACTACTTTCCATAGACATTTTTTATACACTATCATAAATATTTCAAATTCAATTTTTATTACTTTAAGTATCTAATCTGAGATGTTGTTGGCCACCACCAGAAAGCTTTCGTAGTCCAAAAAGTACTTGTAGTTTCCTAGCTTCCTACTTTTAGGAATGTTCCAAAGATTTAGTACTTTACTCTTCCCTCTATATTAATATCAAAACCAGCTTTGTACGTGAGGAGAGGTTAGATTACCAGCTGTTCGAGAGGGATACAGTTATCTAACTAAAATACTATATTTCAGGACTAGTCAGTCCATAAGCGGTGCGAAAGTTCCATAAACAATGAGACTCAATTGATTGTTTGTGGAGAAATACGATTAGTCAAACAGCTGATCCACCTAAAGAGGATTCCGTTCACCGCGCCAACATTCAATTGACGGTGTTGCATTAGATCGCCGAACATTCTTTTCAAAATATAAATAGTTTATATAATATATAAACTATTTATTTTGACCTTGACTCAAAATAATTTATGGAGAATATAAATTGTTAAACGTTGTTACAACGTTTAGCATTTACTTTGTTTATTTGTCCTTTTGTTAAACATTTAATACTAAGAAATAATAAATATGATATACACGATAAAGGAATTTTAAAGTCAAATTAATATTAGTGAAATCGTTACTTCACTTTTGGTTTATGAAATCCCAAAATGTAATCCGTTATTCACTGTACGCCTAGTCTTGTTTTTAGACTGAGTAGTATTTATTGATTGCTTAGGCCTTTACTGCAAACTGAACATGAAACGTCCAGTAACACTAGACATTTAGTTTAAATCAAATTTAAATAGTTGGGATAGATGCCCCACAATCTTCATCATACGTAGTCTCGAACTTTGTGGGGTTTTGGGGGAGAAGAGCAATTTATAATCCACTGACTACTTTTTCATATTGTGATAGATCTATGAATTATTTTGACAGAAATATATGTATCTTATTAAAGGAAATATTTCTACAGTAAAGCCGAATATCAAATGATCTATTTCAAGTAATATTATATTCAAATATTAAAACAATTGTATAAAACAAATCATAACTTATTCGTTTGTTTGAATAAGTTAAGTCAAGATTGCAGTACACTTATAAATTACTAGCCGACAGCCCTTACTTCGCTACGGAGTAGTTCTCTACACTTGCTTAATTCCATCCGTGGTAATCTCTTTCAACTACCAATATAAAAGGTCAGCTCCTAGATAGCAACGTTTTACAATCTAGAAAACCCTATAAGTCTACTTTGAGAGGATGCAGTCATGTTAGTTTATGGAAGTGACCTTAAACATTTCACAATAAAAACCGGATTAACCAAGCCCTTGTGTAATGTTTTTTTTAGCTATTTGAAATAAATTACTAATTATAGAAATAAGCCAATGTTAGTTTTATAGAATAAACGAAAAGTTGAGGGGTTGTTTCTAACCATTAGGAATAGAATTTCTATAATAATGCTTACATAAACTTTATTTTGTTACTCGTCAGCTGATTTTAGACTATCACAAATTACTTTATTACTATCAGCTGTTACATGTGTGTTGCACATTGTACTGGCATATTGCGTTGTACATAGTGTCGCATAAATTATATTTTATTTCTTATTTTTCATCCGATTTTTTAAATTGTTAGATCATTGGATTTGGAATTAAAATTCCTAAAAAAATATTATGTTTTTTAATTTTTAATATAATTATTGGTTTAGGATTTATTTAGGATTTAAAGTTTTAAATGGCCACCATTTTGAAACGTTTGATACAGGAAAACTAATGATTTTTCTCAAAATAGGTGTTTATGTTTTAAAGTAACATGCAAAATTGCAGCTTAATACGCTTTTTGGTTTTTGAAATATAAAATTAAAAGTGAAAAAAAAAACTAAATGGCGGCTGGAAGAATAACCAAGGTGTTTTGGACACTTTAAATATGATATTTGTGATTCTAAATGAACCAGTAACAACAACCAAGAGAGGTATCAGAGAGTTCAGAGACACCTTGTATAAAAAGAGTATTAGCCCCTCTTCAATAAATATAAATGACCATTAGGCATACATAATTGAGGTCAAAAGACTGACACTGGCCTCTTGTATGTCAGATTGGGTGTAAATTGAATAGAAGTTTCCTCCCTTTATTTCCTTCTATTTCGGCGGCAATCAATGACCTTCAAAGGGCTATCAACAACCCTTCACAATATTTTTTAGGAACTTAAAAATATGATATTGTTTACCATCCCACGCACCGTGTGAAGAACCTTACATAACGAAGGTCGTTGACAAGCAGTCAGCTGATACAGTTGACTTCGCAATTGAATGTTCGTGTTTTGTCGTCATTTCCTAAGCAAATTAAATTAAATTGTTCTGATATTACGTCTATATGTTATATGTTATCATAAATAAATAAATCAATAAAAAATTATATAATTCAGTTGAATTTGTATACGTAATATTAGTAGAATTTAATTAATTAAAAACATGTAATTAAAATTCACTACTTTTACATGACGTAAGCAGCTGGCACTGGTGACGCAGTACTGTAACCCAGCTACTTGGAGACAAAGTGTTGTGGAGATTGTAGGCGATAGGTTCTATACTCGGTCCCCTTTAATACCGACACGGCGTCCACTTAATGGTGTCTATCGGCATGTACACTGCTAGAGAAGTCTGGGGTGATGAGCGGCAGTCAGTGTCCGAATGTTTTGTATGGGAGAAAACTGAGTACCAGACTTGTTAATTTGCTGAAAATCAGATCTATTCTACGTGGTTCGGATTCCACATAAACCTGTAGGTTCCTGAGTTGTCCTTACTATTGGGCTATTAGTAAATTGCTCTTTCTAAGGAACAGTTTAACTCAGTTAGTAACCAGAATACACAAATTCAAATCACTTTATTGCCAAACAAATTAGTACAGGAATACGTCATATAATCGATACAATGAATAATAATTAATTAAAACCAACTCAACAATCATAAAAGCATGTTAAAAATACAAGGTAAATAGATAAGAAAATATAAAATGTGAAACAATAAAATATATACATACCAGACATTTTTCACACAAATATATAAATATACCAAGCAATAAGAAACTAAAAGTCTACATTAATATTTAATTATAAAGTAACATTTTAAAAAGGCCCAAATTATATAGTATAAATTAAAATTTTAATATAAAAAATCATTAATTGAGCATAAAAAACGTTTTAAGAATATATTTTCAAAAAGTTTTGAAACTTCTAAGAGTTTGAACTTCCTACCCTTACTGCTGTTGGTAGGAAGATAAAGAATTTAATACTGCTGCCAAAAAAGCTTTTGTATGGCTTACTACATAAACAAAAATGGTTGATTAAGTCAAACCGATTTCTAGTGTTATATTTATGTATAAGTCCATGGTTTTCAATTTTATCTAAATTCTTCTTGATGTATATTAAACATGACACTATATAAATAGAGATTATTGTAAGAATCTCAAGATTTAAGAACAAGCGTGTTCAATGAACATCACATTTAGCTCCAGATATTATTCGAATGGCTCTCCTTTGAAGTTTAAATATACGTGAAGCGGATGAATGATGCCCCCAAACAATGGTGCAGTACGAAAGATTACTATGGACATGGGCAAAATATAAACTCTATGACACATAAATTTTAACTCTTCCACTTAATCGCCGAAGCATAAAAATTCCTTTCGTAATCTTTTTGCTATAATTTCAACACGGCTGCCCCAATTTAATTTAGATTCAATAGAAACCCCAAGAATATTCACACAGGAAAGCTCATGCCCATGACCAAAGAGATACGAATGTTCTGACTTTAGTTTTTATTTAATTTAAGGCAGTTGGCTATATACCAGCTTTCTGCAATTTAATTATGGTTTTGAAGATGTTTTAATTTAATCTCATTATTATGTTTGGGGGTTAAAGCAAAGTCATCAGCAAAAAAGTAGCTAGATGTGAATATGTTTTTAAGATTAAATATAAAATCAATGGTCCCAGAATAGAACCCAGTGGAACCCCACTATTTACCACTGAATAGTTAGATAATTGACCTTTAAAAAAAAGACTGCCAGCTTTTTATTCTGAAGGTAAGATGAAAAGAATCTACAAGTTAAAGCATCAAATCCATAAAATTTAAGGTTTGAAATTAAAATGTTGTGGTTTACTGTATCAAAGGCTTTGGTCAGGTCATAATATTAAAGTGTTATCTTGCCTTTATTTTGAAACGGTCTTACATAAATTGAACTACTGCGTTACATGTGCTACGACCAGATCTAAAGCCAAACTAACGTGATGAGAACAAATTATTCTCCTCAAAGTAAATAGTCAGCTGCAAATAAACCAGACATTCAAAAACTCTAGAAATCATTAGAATCAAAGATATTGGACAATATAGTTTTCATATGATTTTAAGCTTCCTTTTTTGTGTATAGTTTTATTTTAGACAATTTTAAAACTTCTGGAAAAATACCATCATTCAAGCAAGAATTAAAAATTTGTTTTTAACAAGGACTTCACAAATGTTAAAAGAAGAGATTTTAATAATAGCAGAATTCAAATTATATACAACAAGACTATGACTATTGCTTACCAACAGCAGCAAAAACCTCCTCAACAGAAAAATGCTTTAACTTAAAATGCAAGCTTGCACTCGGCAAGTTATCAGAGGGTAGAAAATCATAAAATCAGTTTGAATTTTTAGAACAATCAACACTATCTACTATTTTAATTACACTGTCAATAAAAAACGTATTAAATGTATCGCTTGTGAGTTCATCACCATCTACATTACATGATAAATCAGCAGCTTTATTTAAGGTTTTTAGAAATGAATTGACTAAATTCCAGGAAGCCTTAATCTTATTTTTTGCATTTTCAATTTGTTTACTATTGTAATCAAATTTTGCAGTTCTAAGAGCCAAACTCAGATGAATCTCAGGATTATCACAGTGCCTAGTCAAGTAGTACAAACCATCACATTGCTCTTTCATCAATGCAGTTCTAAGAGCCAAACTCTGATGAATCTCAGGATTATCACAGTGCCTAGTCAAGTAGTACAAACCATCACATTGCTCTTTCATCAATGCAGTTCTAAGAGCCAAACTCTGATGAATCTCAGGATTATCACAGTGCCTAGTCAAGTAGTACAAACATCGCATTGCTCTTTCATCAATGCAGTTCTAAGAGCCAAACTCTGATGAATCTCAGGATTATCACAGTGCCTAGTCAAGTAGTACAAACCATCACATTGCTCTTTCATCAATGCAGTTCTAAGAGCCAAACTCTGATGAATCTCAGGATTATCACAGTGCCTAGTCAAGTAGTACAAACCATCACATTGCTCTTTCATCAATGCAGTTCTAAGAGCCAAACTCTGATGAATCTCAGGATTATCACAGTGCCTAGTCAAGTAGTACAAACCATCACATTGCTCTTTCATCAATGCAGTTCTAAGAGCCAAACTCTGATGAATCTCAGGATTATCACAGTGCCTAGTCAAGTAGTACAAACTATCACATTGCTCTTTCATCAATGCAGTTCTAAGAGCCAAACTCTGATGAATCTCAGGATTATCACAGTGCCTAGTCAAGTAGTACAAACCATCACATTGCTCTTTCATCAATGCCAGTTTTGAAGTAAACCAAATTTGTATCTCTGTTAAAATTTAGATTACTGTTAACTTGTATTAAAATTGTATTTAGAAATAAACCAGTTTAAGAAGATGAGATGATCTCTGAATGAATATCAAACCAATTTATATTTTTCATAGAATACATTAAATGAGTAATTCCCGTGTTATTAATTACTCTTCTCTGAATGTTAAAACTGGTGTTCATTTTTTTATTACTAACTTCCATATTAAGCACCAATAGAACCGTAAAGTGATCAGACAAGTGATCATTTAAAACCGTGCACTTCTAATAATCCTTGTCCGTAGAGATAAAAAAATTATCAATACAGCTACCAACACCCTGAGAAGGTCTTGTTATTTCCTTCGTGCCCAAGTTTAACCCAAAGCTAGCCAATAAATCATATAAATGTTTAGTTACCATATCACTCATGTTCATAAAATTAACATTAAAATCAGCTCTCAATATGAGATAGGCTTTGAGACTATTACATATATTAAACATGTTATGCAACCTATCAAGGAGTACTAAACAATCAGAATAAGGAGTACAATCAAGAGACACAACAATAATATGTGAGTTATCAACTATGGTTTCCAATTTAATATTTCTTGCTATAAGGTAAATTTTAGCAACTCAAATGACCAAGACAACTCCTGTAAAGAACCCATACATGTACAGTTGTGTTGACCCACCCACCAACCCCAACACGTACAGTTGTGTGGACCCACCCACCAACCCCAACACGTACAGTTGTGTGGACCCACCCGCCAACCCCAACACGTACAGTTGTGTTGACCCACCCTCTCAACCCTTCACGTACAGCTGTGATGACCCACCCACTCACCCCTTCACGTACAGCTGTGTTGACCCATACATGTACAGTTGTGTGGGCCCACTCGCCCACCCCTACACGAACAGTTGTGTGGACCCACCCGCCAACCCTAACACGTACAGTTGTGTTGACCCACCCACTCAACCCTTCACGTACAGCTGTGTTGACCCACCCGCCCACCCCTACACGAACAGTTGTGTTGATAGGGTTTGATTTCAAAGACTTTGCTCTCAGCAAGAAAATCAAACCCGATAAATATACTGACACATAAATTTTGCTTAGCATATTTGGCTGAGCCAAGCCTACAATATGATGCTACAAGTTTATATCCCTTCAATGTAAAAGGATAAATTTCATACTTAGAAAGTTTTGAGAAATTGTAATTGATTTATTAATATGTTTCATATGAAGAAACTATATTTCCAAAGCAATTCAACTATCCCATTGCCTTTTATAAATGGATCTTCAGGGAAATACAACTACAGATATAGATAGATTTAAGCTATAAACCCAAACCACTACCATCAAGTCATAGATATATCAGTGTCTACACAACCATAGTTATAGATAATTAATGTATATCAATCATACTACACCATACAATATAAAGTAAAACATAATTTCTGTAATCTTTGCTGCTTTAGTCAGAGTGTAAATAAATAAATAAATAAGGTCTTTATTAGCAAGCGTTCTTCAAAGATACAGTCTCTGATTTGTGTACACTGGCATTGCTGTTTCAACGACTACCACCCCAAAGTATATTGCATGATGCGTATGCAACAGGAGTTATTGCATTATATTAAATCTGCAACATAATGGATTCTGGTCAGAAGGGTATAATAACTAAAATGTTGTTTAGTGAATAGTATATTTCGATTCGATGATTCTTTATTCAACATCTGACTGAGGCGCCGTGATCCATGTAGATGTTACATCAGAGCATAAATGTCATGCGGTTATTGCCTATGTAAAATAGTACGGCGTTTTCCTTGTCATGATTGTTTGTTTAAACTGTCAGTGAATTGAAGATATTCTAAACTCCTTTTGTGAAGTAACTGTCAGTCAAATTTTATAATTCAATTTTATGAAACAAGATTCAGGTGAAATGTCAAGATAAGAAAGGGACCTTGCTTCGCTTATCAATAAACAAATATTTTATGTAAAGACAGTGTTAGGAAGAGGAAGCAAGTGTCAAAACATTAACTGCAGATAAATGGGCAGAGTGAAAAATATAATTTAGAACTTTCAACATTTATTTGCAATTCGTACAGTCTGTTGGTATTTCTAACCTTGAAAACAATCATTTAAATGTAATCATAGGTAAAACACGTGTGTTTATTTCTAATAATATATGTAATCTGTAATTTATTTCGTTAATTATGTAGAACAGGGGACTTGTACCTTTTTTGGCTAAAATATTTAACTAAGTGAAATGATAAATAGCTAATAATGTTATTGTTTTTCTCAACGGAAAAGCCGGGAAAATTAGGAAAAGAAGGAAAATATGTCTTTTCGTAAATATAGCATTGTTGGTACTAAAATGTTGCGGAATTTTGTCCTCATTACGATTATGGAAAGACTTTTACAATCGGGACACTATTAAGTGTGTTCGCGTTGGAAATGTGTCGGTTTCAATAAGGTTATGTTTTTATAGGTTACTGATATTGTTTGCTAGGTTTGTTATTTTTAGGTTAGTTTACGTTATGTTAGGAGTGGTTAGGTTAGGTTAGATTTGTTGGGTTAGGTTTTGTTAGGCACATTTCCGGCGCATATTCAATTACAAAACATATGCTATATTCATAATCAGGACTACGTTCCGCACATACCAACAACCCTATTTTCAATCAAAACTATTTGTCCGTTTTTCCTCTTTTTCTTAACTTTCCGGCTTTTACGCTGAGAAAAATTATAATATTATTAGTTATTTATCTACTATGAAAAAAATGTTCAGCCAAAAAATTGACAAGGCCCCTGTTCTATCATAATTACTAATTTAAGAACTCAATATTTTTGTAAAGAGAAATATTCCCAAATTATTGGACTTAAGTATTATTTTATAAAGTATGCTGGACCGACGGTTGGATGCAGCAAGGCGACAATGTGATTCACATTCCGGTGTCTGGACCTTAGAAATCACATTCCACACATCGCTGTCGTCCATCGATTATCACAACAATGGCCCGCAAGTGTTCACATAACATCAGTATCGGTAATGTAAAATGGCACATACATTCCTCCGTTTGGTTATCGTTAAATCAAAAATGTTGAGCACGAAATGATAATGCCATCACTTGATTATTGCTTGAAAAACAATATATCAAGTGTTGGGTAAAAAAATTAACTATAATTTATTTATACAATGATTTATCTATTTTTAAGGCGCAATATTCAAGCTATGACGAATATGGATTTCAAAGTATGATGAATGTAGTCGTTGTTACTAAGGCAAACTATTAATTATTAAGTTAATAGCCCAAAGACAACTGATAGCTATAAGCTATTCCTCTTTATTTATTATTATTTTTTTTATAAAAAATACAGAAATTCTACAAATGCATTTGGTAAATCAATGTTTTTATTCTAAAATGTTACAAATTAGCTTATATATTATATTAAAAAATCTTTTAAATTGGCATTTCGTTGAATTTGGCATAACGTAGTCTAAAAATATTGTATCCTGTAACAATTGTTAATTGTTTCATTATAATTATTTTAGAGAATTGTGTTTAGAAAATGTTAAATATTGTAAGAACTGAGACGATTAGGAGTTTGGTTTGTTTACCAAAAGTTTGCAATATAAATTCTCCAAGTTTTGAGAAAAATTCATAATCTTCCCCTTTCAAATAAAAAAGTAGTTTTTTTCCCCATATAAATTAGCTAAATAACCAGTATATTCACGTTTGTTAATTTCCTGTCAATTTCATGCGACATGTTTTCTGAAGTCAACATGTTTGGTGAGCCTTACCTGTTCAGTTGTCCTGGTTTAGAGGGTTCTAATTGGTTGATTTAGCTTCTTGAGTTAAGAGGGGGTAAGTCCTTTGGTGGAAGGGTTGCGAGCGTTCGGTCAGTTTGGAAGATATCTTTCGGCGAGTGACCACGTTTGATCTACACGGCGACTTAACCGTTCGGAGTCCTTTTTCCGGTACGGCAATTTATCTTGTTCGCGTGTGAGTGAGAGGGTGTATGCCGGTCGAGCTTTGTTGTGGTCACATTTGGGATTTTAACCTCCAGGACAGCTACATCTCCCGGAGGCAATTTTGATATTTTCAATTTAAAGAAATTTTAAAGAATTTACAATTTTAAAGAATTTTAAACCATTTTGAAATTTGCAATGTAAACAATTTGCAATTTTAAAGCAATTTTCAATTTTTAAACAATTTTGATATTTTAAAGCAATTTATTACAATTTGGAATTTTGAAATTTTTGATTTATTATTTTAAAGAAATTTATTGAAAAAGTTAAATTAATAAAAAAAAAGGTTCTGGTCTGAAGATATTTAATTTATTATTTTGGAAGAGTTATTTTAATTTATTTGTGTTGCATTAAGTCAATAAAAGAAGAGATTTTTATTTTCGTTATTATTATTATTTTAGGAAGAATCCAGTTTCATTTGTTGAAGTTATTTATAAGAAGAAAAATAAAAAAAAATTTTATCATTGAAGAAGTTTTATTTTGATCTCTCATTTAAGTTGTTCAACATATCAAAAATAAATAGTAGCTTTAATAAGGCTACAATCCTAACATTTTTTAGTAAAATGCTTTTAGTTTTTTTTTTATATTTGACTTTGAAATTTTTAGACAGCCGCAATTTCGAAACTATTAATCTCAGACATTCAGACTTTTTACAAAAAATTTGCCTTATTAAGATCAACTTCAGAATTTTATGTCAAACTGTGTTTGAGATATTCAAGATTTTATAAAAAATACATACAGACACAACAGAAAAAACGAATCGAGAAAGCACACACGTTATATGGCTAAACATACCAATATAACCCTAACAATCAACAAAACTTATAAAAATATTTTTAAAACTCCTCCTTTTGGTGCAGAGTGCATATAAAATATACGTTTGAGTGGCAACAACTCGGGACAAAGTAACCACTGAACACATAAAAAATGTAAAACACACTTTTAATAGTTTTATAAATATTTGCAATAACTCTTGCAACTTAATACCGTTACAGTGGTGGCATCTGGTTTATTTACACCACAAGGGACAGCTCTTCGTTTCCGCTTAATTTCCACCATATTTCCTCATTGTACCCAACATGAGGCGTACTGAGTCCTTTCTTGTATTAGTGTTTTATTTTATTTCCGGTTGTGGTGTAGTAACATAAACACAGTTAAATTTATAAAAATTAACTTATAGTAATTTTCTTAAGTTACTTAAAGTATATTGAGTTTAGGCCAATCTTACAATTGTTCATTTTTACTATACTAACTACTTTACTAAATTTAAATTTCATAAATATTGAACAGTAACACATATGTTAGTTACCAACTAGCCTCGAGGAATGTATGTGACTGGATGCTGTGACACACCAATCATATCAGAGTAACTGTCCAGTACAGGCCATCAGTATATGAGTCCCTGCAGGCCTTCTGCCTCACTAAACGTGATTGTAACTATCACAGATATAAGTTACCAATTAGCCTCGAGGAATGGTTTTTTTTCTAAATATATTATGTTTTCATTATTTAATGATTGTTTAAATTTTTCTCGTGGCCCGTTATCAAATAAGTTAATATTAAATCACAATTTAAACTAAATATTCTAATATAAACCAAATCAATTATGAATTTGAAAAGAAAACATGATCAGTGATTAAATAAAAAGTCTTTTTAATCCTAAATTTCAATAACACAAGCACCATCAAGCAAACTAAATAAAAATTGCAGTCAACCTAAACAAGATTTTGAACAGAGGTATAATAGCCACGGGATATACAGTAGAACCTCTTTAATCCGAACCCCCGTAATCCGAACGTCCACTAATCCGAACGCTGCCGCAGGAGCCGTTTAACGTTGGCCGTTGAATGAACTACAACGGAATGCGCGCGAAACATTACTGTTTATTCACTATGTTTACTACTGTATTAAATAAACACTGTATTTTACTTTATAAAGCATTTTTTCACTTTTCCCGCAACAATTACGATCCATTTTAGCCACGTTTTAGCTATTGTTATGTAAAAGCAACAATATATTCTGTAATCCGAACATTCCTTACTCCGAACTACCCCCGGTCCCAATTAGTTCGGATTAAAGAGGTTCTACTGTATTGAAATGTGGCTACGTCACGGTCAGTGTCGGGGGAAGGGGGATCTTTACCAATAAGAAACGTTTAGCGTGCTACTAGCATTGCTGTTAACATTAACTCACCACGCCCACAAGTTACCTTTTTATAGCACAATTAACATCTGATTACTCACTGATATTTATTTATAATCATGTTACTTGGTATTATAATCTATTATCATGTTACAATTATAGGCCATTATGTTTGTAGTCTAATCTTTAAAGAGAAAGTAAAATCGTATGGAATACCAAATAATAAAACAATAGTGAATTTACAGAATGTAGGTTATGTTAGTAAACAAGTACTATACAAGTTTTGATTGTATGCAGTCCATTATTTAGTTTTATAATAAGAAACTCATACTCGCTAATAACCTTTTGAACAATATTCAAGTGAATCTATTTAAGGATTGACAACTTTTAAAATTAAATTATTATTTAAATTATAAAATCTGTGGCTAAGTTAATAAATACGACAACTAATAATATAAACGAAATTGCACAAACGCTTTCCATGCAAAAAGAAGGCAGGAACACTCCACTCTTCAAACAGCTGGGGTAGTCAATGTCTGCAAGTCAGGCTAGTACAAAGCCACGCATGCGTATGCCGTACTCCTCCCCACCGCTAACCACCAAACATTTTAAAATTAAAGATTTCGACAGCTCAAGATATTCCATGGCTACTGTACACAGTAGACGTAGGAGAAGTATGGTGGGGGATGTTCACTATCTCGCTTTCACTACCTCTCCTACACGCCTAGAACCATGGCCCGGTCTATACATGCGAATTGCAGTAAAATTTATGTTACATTTTAGTAATATATTGTTTTCTTTTTATGGTTTCATGATTTATTATTTTCATTTACATTATTTTTCATGATTTTTTATTTCAGTTAGTAAAATAGTTATTTTAATAACAAATGTTTATTTCTGCGTTATTAAAAATGCTTATTATGCAATCACATTCTTCCAGAAAAGAATATTTTTGTTTCAAAGTGGTTAGAAATCAGTTATATTATCAAGGGAGGAACTTCATAGCGGGGAGAAACTTGTTTTTAAAATAAATATTGGAATACTCGTTATTTACCGGACAATTTTAAAAATCAACTTGATTAAAATCGTTAATTGAATGAATTACATATCAATCTAGCGTATTTTTACGAAAATTATAAACTTGACAACTATTTCAGTTTACAAAACTCGTTTCTGTTGAAATATTGAAAAACAACCTTTGAGGTGAATCACGAATGGCTGCTAAAAACCATATGGTAATACATGTAACAGCAAACCACAAAAGACGAATTTACATATGTTTCCGCCGGAGGGAAGGCCGGTAGTCCGACCTGGAAGCCAGGCTCATGACTTTAACACAAATATCAAATGCTTGTAAAAATATTTTAAGTTTGGTTATGTTAAGTTTGAATAGTTTTTCATAGGTGTATTGAATAAAAAATTCTCAGAATAACAGTATTTGAAAGTTTTTGTATTATTATATGATTAATTATTTTTAATTTCCCTGTAAAAAAAGGTTTTCTCTCCGGAGTAAATTATTTTCCATGATAATTTTAATTTTATGATACGAGTATAAAGAGCATAGTTTCCAGATTCTTATCCAATGATAACGGAAGCGAATTAAGTAAACTTTAAACGAAATAAAAAAGCTTTATTCATAATTTATGACATGTTATCAATGATTGCATAATCAACAAAATACGTTTTTTTATCCATCAAATTCGTTGGTTTATCAATTCATATTTCAGAAGTTCGTAGAAGAAATCTCTTTGTGGTTCTAAAACCTCTTACCTCAGTAAGATTCAGATTTTTATTGTAGTTTAAAGATAAGCAGTTTTGTATCTTTAAGTTAAATAGCATAAGTTAAGTAATATAGTATAAGTAATGTTTGGTTTATTCAATTCAACTTTTTTTTATTTGATCTATTATAGTAATAAAACTGATTTATAATGTATAGTAGGGCCTACTAATTATTTAATATGGACTATTATAAGAATAAAAATTATTATTTTTCTAATTTTTGACCACTGCTTTATATCTTTTTAATGTTTTTTATGTATAAATAAAAATACATAATATTCATGTATTAACGATTAAAGACTTACTTATATTTAAAATTAACAAAACTTTTATTCTCTTACCAGACTGATTGGAAAACACAAAATAAATTATCTTCAACATAGTTTATTAAAAAGATAATTAATATATTTAACTAATTGCTTATTCAGCACTCTCATACATTTATATTAAAATGTTGAATTAATATTTAAGAAAATTTAAGGATTAAAAAAGGCGTGTATAGAAATTCATACCATCTGTTTAAAACAATTCGAATATTATAATATAAAAAAGGAAGTTGACCTAAAAAACTGAAATGACATAAACACTTATATCATTATGAAATAAACATAACAAAGGAAATCAAACACATATTTTAAATCATTTGCACTTATATTTACATAAATATGACATTTTTACTGGTACAAGCAAATATGTACTAAATTTAAATACTGACAAAAAATAAAACTAAAGTATCCATAATGTTTTCACTATAGAGTTTTTTAACTGATTATTTAAAAATATTGTGAGTAAAATGCAGAGTTAAGTTTAATAAACAAAGTCAGCAGAAGAGTGATTTATGAGTGTCTGTTCATAAATATAAACGCATTTGGGTGTATCCCTTATTTTATTTCTCGTTGTACAAACATTCATTTTAACAGACACATAATCTTTTTCGTTAATGAACGGTCAGAAGGTTTATATATATTTTTTCTTTGAGCGTTGTTTTTATCCAATTATTACTATATAATGTTCGAGGTTCGGATTTCATGTAGAGCTGTAGGTCCCTTAGTTACGCTGACTATGAGCTATGACTTTTTAAGGATAGTCGATCTTTAGTAACCAGACTGCACAGGTCATGCACACTCATATAATAATAATTCATATTCTCCTTGGAATACAAACAAGCTGTGTCGGCGTTTCATATCTACATATGATCTACTGGATAATAATTTACTTAATAATAACGAATTTGCCCTTAGTAAAATTGGAGCTCTCTTAACTCTTTTTTATTAAGTTTATATTTTGTTATTTGTTTCCTATCTTTTTTTTAGTTATTTGATTACTGACTTGTGAGTTTTTTTCATTATAATTATAAGTGCGAACATTTATATTTGCATAGCAGATTGTGCTCAATTACTTTCTTTTTGGTTAGAACCATTATATATGAAGATGAATGTTATAAATTTAAGTCTATTTTACGAATTTCACTTGAAATAATTTGAGAAGAATTATGAATGTAATATTATATTTTAAAACATGACAATTTGATTTTGATGAACCTTGGAAAGAAAGTTATTTGGCACTATTTAATTAGGAAAATTTATTTTTATTAATTTATATTCTCAAAAACAAAATCCGTTGAAAAAGCCATTATGGAAACAGTTATCAAGCATTTATACACTTAGTGATTTTCTTGTATTCGTCTTGTAAAACTCAAAAGGGAATTTTTAAACCATCAGCTTTTACTATAATTTACAAATTAATAATTTATTAATAATCCCTTCTTACCGTACGGCCTAAATCCCTTCGGGACTGCTGGGTTTGTTAGGAGCCTAAACCCCTTCGGGACTGCTGGGTTTATTAGGAGCCTAAACCCCTTCGGGACTGCTGGGTTTGTTAGGAGCCTAAACCCCTTCGGGACTGCTGGGTTTGTTAGGAGCCTAAACCCCTTCGGGACTGCTGGGTTTGTTAGGAGCCTAAACCCCTTCGGGACTGCTGGGTTTGTTACGAGCCTAAACCCCTTCGGGACTGCTGGGTTTGTTAGGAGCCTAAACCCCTTCGGGACTGCTGGGTTTGTTAGGAGCCTAAACCCCTTCGGGACTGCTGGGTTTGTTACGAGCCTAAACCCCTTCGGGACTGCTGGGTTTGTTATGAGCCTAAACCCCTTCGGGACTGCTGGGTTTGTTACGAGCCTAAACCCCTTCGGGACTGCTGGGTTTGTTAGGAGCCTAAACCCCTTCGGGACTGCTGGGTTTGTTACGAGCCTAAACCCCTTCGGGACTGCTGGGTTTGTTATGAGCCTAAACTTACTTGCGATATAATGCTTAGGTTTGACTTGGGCTGACTTAGGATTACATATTATAATTACACTAATTACCATCGTACTGAACAAAAGTTTACGCCATAACATCACAAAAGAAACTAATTTGATTAGAGGTTGGGTGGGTGGGTATTTTGTTGGAGGTAACAAAGTTAAACTAAACGATTTATAAAAAATGATTTAAGCTTATGAATTTTTCTTTCTGCCATAGGAAAGCTTCCTGTTGCCCGTACCGTCGTTCGGGCCTGGTGGAAACCTACAACGACCTGTAAGCCCGCTGGTAGAGGACGCCGAAGGAGAGGAGGGTGAAGTTGAGCTTGCAGGATGTGGAAGTGGAGGAGGGATTTTGAAAAAGACCACCGGAGTGTCAACTCCTGGAGGTCCTAGACCAGTTCATCCTCCCCCGGCTAAGACCACTGCTAACAGCATCCTCCGCAAGTGCTACCCTTCCAGCAACCCACAGGTGCCTTTCCTCCCCTCCGGACATCTGGAGGACTGCCTCCCACCTTGCTATCATGGCGCCAAGACGATGGCTAAACTCATTAAGGTAAATTATTCTTCAATTACTTAATTTCCTCAGTTGTGATTTATCTATCAAAATATTATGTATTCAAATTCCCGTAGAACAATGTAACTTATTGTAAGATAGTGATGTAACCCATCTACTTGAGGACAAAGTGTTTGGGAGATTCTCAGTCCTCCTAATTCCGACACAGCGTTCGCTCAATGGTTTCCATCGACGTAGACACTACAAGAGGAAGTTTGGAGTGTCCATGTTGGATGGTAGTCAATGTTCAGATGTTTGTAGGGGAGAGAACTGAGTGTCAGACTTGTCAGTTAGCTGAAAATCAGATTAACACTACGTGGCTTGGATTCCACATAAAGCTGTATGTCCCATAGTTGCCCTGATAATTGAGCTATTAATAAATAGTCCTTTCTGAGCTAAGTCGAACTCAGTAACAACGACTACAGTCGTTCATCTTCACTCATTCACCCGTCATATACGCCCATATCTCTACGATCGACGTCTTAGACATGAACAATAAATAATGTAACTTGACTGCCTTCGTCATATATTGCCATCACATGACCAATAACGCCTTCAACTTACACACTTAGCTCTTAGTACTTGCGAGTTCATCACATGACCAATAACGCCTTCAACTTACACACTTAGCTCTTAGCACTTGCGAGTTCATCACATGACCAATAACGCCTTCAACTTACACACTTAGCTCTTAGCACTTGCGAGTTCATCACGTGACCAATAACGTCTTCAACTTACACACTTAGCTCTTAGTACTTGCGAGTTCATCACATGACCAATAACGCCTTCAACTTACACACTTAGCTCTTAGCACTTGCGAGTTCATCACATGACCAATAACGCCTTCAACTTACACACTTAGCTCTTAGTACTTGCGAGTTCATCACATGACCAATAACGCCTTCAACTTACACACTTAGCTCTTAGCACTTGCGAGTTCATCACATGACCAATAACGCCTTCAACTTACACACTTAGCTCTTAGCACTTGCGAGTTCATCACATGACCAATAACGCCTTCAACTTACACACTTAGCTCTTAGTACTTGCGAGTTCATCACATGACCAATAACGCCTTCAGCTTACACACTTAGCTCTTAGTACTTGCGAGTTCATCACATGACCAATAACGCCTTCAACTTACACACTTAGCTCTTAGCACTTGCGAGTTTATCACATGACCAATAACGCCTTCAACTTACACACTTAGCTCTTAGTACTTGCGAGTTCATCACAAGACCAATAACGCCTTCAATTTACACACTTAGCTCTTAGTACTTGCGAGTTCATCACATGACCAATAACGCCTTCAACTTACACACTTAGCTCTTAGCACTTGCGAGTTCATCACATGGCCAATAACGCCTTCAACTTACACACTTAGCTCTTAGTACTTGCGAGTTCATCACATGACCAATAACGCCTTCAATTTACACACTTAGCTCTTAGTACTTGCGAGTTCATCACATGACCAATAACGCCTTCAACTTACACACTTAGCTCTTAGTACTTGCGAGTTCATCACATGACCAATAACGCCTTCAACTTACACACTTAGCTCTTAGTACTTGCGAGTTCATCACATGACCAATAACCCTTCAACTTACACACTTAGCTCTTAGTACTTGTGAGTTCATCCACGGAAACGTATTACAATTTATAATTACAAAATGTTAAAATATTATCTTAATCGATATCAGTAAACCACGTTTGCCATCCTCAGACCAGAGGGAATCACATTTTTACTATTCAATATTTTATCAATTTTGAGCTACATTGTTAGTTTCAAATTATATAAATTATTTCTTTCAGTACTTTTACGTAGGTTGGTACACGTATCAAAGCTGGATTTGCATATGTTAACTGTATAGCCCTACTCTTAAAATGTTAAGGATACGTTTTTTGTAATTTAGCTTGTACACTAAAGAACATCGTAATATTGATGTTCCCTGAAAAACTTAAAGAGATTTATCCAACGCCAACTTATTAGTGACACTTCAAGTTGTTGATAAGTGTTCTGTTATAAAGGGAGAAGGGGAAAGTTGGGAGTTGTGGTGGTGGGTGTAGAGGGGGCTTCTTTCATGTAAAAATGTAGGGAACTACTTACAAATAACCATGAATTAGTTTTTATGTACAACCTAGACACCTATTTCATACGTTATTGCAATATATTATCTCAAAGAAATACATTTTAATAAATTAGGACAAATTTTTATTGTTATTGAGTAATATTTTTGGGGAAATGTTCTGCTGAAAACCACTTACGTTTGGAAATTGCAGCCATTAAAACTCTAACCATAAATATAACAAATATACATTTTGCAACCTCCCCCCCCCTTGGTACCAATATTTTGAAGAAAGGCGTTATTAGATTTGTATAATTGAGGGTAATTGACAACAAAATATTTACTTTGTTTTTATTGTAGGGTAGTATTTTAGTAGAGAAGTTTAAGACATACCTAATGTTTTTAATTATAAATAATATACACATTATTATTTATACTATTTAGTTCCCAAATTTGTTTGATAAAAAGCATTAAATTTATTTTACTGTTTTAGAATAATACTGCAGCTGCGAGGGAAATTAGATATACTCTTTTAAACAATGCTATTTTTTTAGGTAATTTACTATAGAATTTCAAAAACTAATTCCAGTACAATATTGAAATAAATTCCCATTCCTTATTTCAAGTGTGTTTTCACAGTGTTCATATATTAAAATATATGTATATTTTTTCTATGTTAAATCAGTTGAAAGGCCAATTTTGAAAGAAAGATACTATGGTTTATATTATTTTTGTTAACATACAAAACAATAAGAATAAAACTATACAAAAATATTTTTTATTAGTTAAGTTGTTTTAAAATTTTTGAATTTAATGTAAAAAGACACACAGATAGATGGTAAATCATTTGAAATGAACTTTTAATTATGACTTACATTTTTATATTTAACCTAGGGAACAATTTCGTATTGTTTATTTCGGCTCACATCTCTCGGTATTTTTACATCAGAACATAACCTGTGTTATAACATAATCTCGCTTAACTCTCCTCCCATTAGACCGATATTGAAGGTGTTACTCGCATTTTCCACGTATATGAATTCACAAAGACAGTAGCTAAAATAGCGGCAACACGCTCATCCTCGCGTCTACGCTTCTGTGGAGGAGAGTCTTTGATCGACCAAACGGAGTGAAGAGCCATTTGAGGTTATCTTCCGGCAGATTACGTCATCTCTCAGGTGGCACTGATGATCAGCTGACAGTGAGTATCTAGCAGGCAGCGAAGGGTGACAGCCAATCAGATGAGACTTCCACCTCAGTACTTCGTGTAGTGATAATCATTCACTGTTGAAATTAGTTACACCTTGTAGTCGGTCAGCTCTGGTGATTCTTTTACTTAGTTGATCAAGTGAGTGTCCACATCATTAGGTTAATATAAGGGATAAACCTGGCCCTTTACGTTTTTCTAGTTTACGCTCTTTGCTTCTGAAACGCACTTCGTTCCAGTCCCCTTCTTTAGGGTCGAACAGTTATTTTACGCCTTTGTGGAATAATGTGATTAATCTCAAAAGGGTGATTACGAACCCTTTTACAAAATGTGATGTTGTTAAATAATGTTCCATGACAAAATTATGAACGTGAATAAAGGTAATATTTAATTTACATTTTCTATATGATTTTTGTACACTAAAAAAGGTTTTACAGTAAATATATTGTTACTAATTAGGCTATCACTTAAATTTTTCATAAATGATCATTTAATTACTTTATTAAGTTGTTAAATGTGTATATAGATTGAAGATTGTTAACTCTCCTAACAATAAGTAAGCTACGTTACAAATTCATTTTATATACAAGGCGTGTTTCTAAAGAAAATACCGTTTTGGAATCCCACCGCTGAAGCGCTGCTGTCGGCAGTAGATATAAAACTGTTTTCACCGTCGTCCCATGATGAGTTTTCGTCCGATGATGATTCTAGGAATTCGACGTCAAATCCTAAGAATTCATGACGTAACCCCCTCCCCCACCCTCCTCCTTATTTGCATTAGAATAATCAATTAAATGTGCATATTACTTAGATAAATTATTTTAATTTGCATATTAATTTTCTTAATACTTATTTAATTTATATATGCTTGCCTACTAATTTGCGTATTGATTTGCCTAATGATTAGCCACCATATTCTTTCCGGTCTATGACGTCACCGAGCCACCATCTTGTTACCGGTCTATGACGACCACTGCTTCCAAATTAAAATATATTTGCGTAATACTATAATAAATGTGTTTTTTTATTGTCGTACTATAATACATGTAAATTACTTTTTCCAATTTGTTACTTAAATAATAACATTTTCTTCATATGTCTTTTTTCTTCTATTTATGATCGGACTTCGTTCGATATATTTTTTTTTCTTACCACCTGTTCCAGAGTAGTAACACTACGTAGATCCTACTAGTGACTCCTAATGGGTGATACAAATCCAGTAATGACATGGATGGTCATATATCCGTTATTTACCTTCCCATCGTAACCAAACCTTTCCCACACCTCTTTACCATAAAGGGGTCCTGAGTATTGTGGATTACCTATTTTAAGATTGAAGGCGCTGTACACCTTTAAAAATCCATATCTCCTAAACAGTAAGCAATAAATTTACGAAACTCGGTACGTCGACATTTCAAGTGAAGCTGTGCAGTTTAACGTCTTTATCGTTATTTTCAAGGTCACTTTACTGGAAGCCCCCAGTCTAAAACTAGTCGTATAATATACATGTATTCGGAAAACAAAAGGATTCAGTATCTATGCATACTATACCATAAGACATCGCTCAACATTATTTTAAATCGTATTATGTCAGTTTCAAGGTTACTGTACTCTTAGCACGAACTTGAAAAATATTCTTATAAGTCTCCTGTTGGAGAGACGAAAACATCCCAATGTCTTCATTGAGAGCTTTATCCCAGCGAAGACCCAAAGGCCGGTTCGGATTTCTTCGGCAAGCTTCGGTTTTGGTTACCTCCACCAAGTCATGTGAACAAAATAAATAATAATAATAATAAATCCTTAATGCATTAACAATATAACATTGTATCGCAAACGTCAGTATTAAAATAAATTAACCTAAGGTCCTGATTTAACCAATCATTCATAACAATAAATACACACAAACATACATACAAGGAGGCATTCACACAAAACTACCTATAGTGTTTGAAACTCCCACAACAGTCAACGGGATGTGTCTAGCCAATTAAGTTGGTCTCCCAGTCGTGTGCTAGGAACTCTCCGACGCTGTAAAAAGCCTGGGACAACAGTATGTCTCTCAAGCGGGTCTTAAATATTTTTGAATCTGGAGCAATTTTCATTTCTTTAGGTAAGCTGTTAATTAGTTTGACACCCACCTGCGAGGGCAAGTGTTGATAGACTACCGTTCTGTGTTCCCTAGTACGGTAGTCATCTCTGCCTCTAGTATTATAATTATGTTAGTCACTGCCCCTTATCAGGCTGAATTTGGACGTACAATATAAAATTGTTTCCAGAATATACAAGCAAGGCAGATTCAACAACTTGAGTTGTTTGAAGATTGGTTTGCACGACCCTCTCTCATTAAATTTGCAATAAATCTGACTGCCTTCTTTTGGAGTCAGAACACTCTAAAGAAATCACTATTTACACTACTTTCCCAAATCACCATTATATATGAAAGGTGAGGGTGAATGAGACCATAATATGCCGTCATCAGTACCTGAATAGAGCAGTATTAGAGAGAGTCCTCAGTACATAAATGCCTGAGGATAACTTAGAGCATACACTATTAATATGGTCATTCCATGTCAAACCTCTGTCGAGGTATATTTCAAGGAATTTAGTGGACTCCACTTCTTCTAGCACAGAGTCCGCCAGTAACACTGAGGGGCTACATCCGAAATCAATGGGCCTTAAACAAAAGTTGATGATCTGTGATTTTGTTGAATTTGTTTTAAGGTTCAGCATATTAAAATGCTGAGCACAACTGTTCAAATCAAGGTAAAAGTTTAATTCTAGATTTTTTTACAATTTTCACTAAAGAAAAGTGTCATTGGCATATTGGCCGAGTTGACCATACTGCAGCGATGAACCAATATTATTGACATAAATCAAGAACAAAAGAGGGCTGAGTATAGATCCCTGGGGGACGCCTTAACTCGGCTGTTTGGATTTTCAAAGTTTGTTTGAAATTTGGACTTGCTGAGATCGATGGTTCTAACCACAGGTGTGAAACGCCTATGATACCATACGTCTCAAGTTTGTATAGTAGTATACTGTGGTCAACGCAGTCGAAAGCCTTAAAAAGGTCTAAGAATACACCTAGGGTGTAACTTGTGACCTTCAAGGCCCCTGACAATTTTATCGACAAGGCTCACAACTGCTTCTGTAGTCGATTTACCGTTCCTAAAACCAAACTGATTTTGTGAAAGCACGTTGTTTTTTTCCTTTTTTTTCAAAAAAGTTCATCGTCCGTGACAGAAAAAGTTACTCGAACATTTTACTGAACACGGGTAAAATAGAAATAGGCCTGAAATTATCTATTGAATAGAGATCTCCTTTTTTTAATATTTGTGTTACTTTTGCTGCCTTAAGAGAATTGGGAAAAGTGCAATTTAAAAAAGAAAGGTTGACCAACATTGTTAATGGGCTTAAAACATGCTGATAGTATATCTTAATCAGCCACATCGAAAGATAATTAATATAATTAGATTTTTTTTAATGGACGTGACGGATCAAAGAAGCCACTTCATCCTCTATAACCAGAGCTAATGCCATGGAGGATAATGGATTATGACCACGAGAAGGAGCTGAATATGACTGTTCCGTTACAGGCTCTTGTTGAGCTATTGTAGAGAAGAACTGTTTGAACTCATCCACCATTCGAGTAGCATGAGTTAGCAACTCGTCGCCAATCTTTAATAATATATATTTTGTTGCGCTTTTATTTTTTTTAGAATTAATTTTGTTCCAGGTCGTTTTGGAAACATTACGTGAATTTAAAATATCTGGGTGGGTTTCTAAGCGGATTAGCTCATATCTTGTCGGAAGAAGTGAGGAAGCTTTCGTACAATTTATTTATTTATTAATTTGTATTGTACAACTTTCGTCTTCTTAATTAACTTACGTTTAATGCAGGGTCAGTTATTATTGTCATTCATATATTTGGCAAGTCACTGTTAATGAGCAAACACAATCCAAAACTGCATCGTATTCTCATTTTAATCCCTATATAATCCTACATATTATCCTCAATATCAAAACTCTATACAATTCTACATCGTATCCTCAATTTTAAACCCGTATTCTAGTCTACATCGCATCTTCAATTACAAAACAATACACAATCCGAAATCGTGTCTTTAATTTTAAAACTTACTCAAGCCTACATCGTTTCCTCAATTTCAAAACCCTATAAAAGCTTACATAGTGTCCTCAATTTCAACACCATACACAAGCCGAAATCGAGTCTTCATTTTGAAAACCTTACTCAAGCCTACATCGTATTCTCAATTTCAAAACTCTATACAAGCCTACATCGTGTCCTCATGTTCAAAAACCTATTCAAGTCTACATCGTATCCTCAATTTCAAAACCCTACACAAGCCTACATCGTGTCCTCATGTTCAAAAATCTATTCAATTCTACATCGTATCCTCAATTTCAAAACCCTACACAAGCTTACATCGTGTCCTCTTGTTCAAAAACCCATTTAAGTCTACATCGTATCCTCAATTTCAAAACCCTACACAAGCCTACATCGTGTCCTCATGTTCAAAACCCTATTCAAGCCTACATCGTATTGTTAATTACAGAACCCTACACAAGCCTACATCGTGTCCTCATGTTCAAAAACCTATTCAAGTCTACATCGTATCCTCAATTTCAAAATCCTACATAAGCCTACATCATGTCCTCATGTTCAAAACCCTATTCAAGACTACGTCGTATTCTTAATAACAGAACCCTACACAAGCCTACATCGTACTCTCATGTTCAAAACCCTATTCAAGCCTACATCGTATTCTTAATTACAGAACCCTACACATGCTTATGTTTCTGTGGGTGTGAATAAAATTGTAACATGAATATATGAAGGAAGGAGGTCGTTGTCATTGCTTTGTTGGCTATCTCCCAACCATACGATCTAAAACGATATCCTTCAATCAATTCACGGCACGTTAATGATAGTGATGTTGGCAAGCAAGCATACTCGTACTACAGGTTCCTCAATGGCTGTATTTGTGGCAGGGTGGGTATGAAGGCTAGTGCGGATTCAGTGAAGATAGTATTTTTCTTAGGGTAATAGTAAATAAGTCATATATGAACGCTTAGTAGGGTGGACAGGAGATCAATTTTACATTGATGTTTGTGATTATATTTACCTGAGTGTATATTGGCAACAAAGAAAATCTGTACTTATATGGCAAACTTTGACACTAAATTATTCCAACCTAAATTATTGCGCTTTCACTTTAAGCTGCTATGTAACGTATCATTATTCAAATATGATAGTAAAGGGCATATGGTAAGAGTGCGTGCAGCGTGTTTGACCTTGGAATGTGCAGGGGGAGTTTATTATCCGCCATCGTTGCACGCGACAGAGTGGCGGGTGGGCGGAACGCTAAGTGCACCAACTTTGCCGAGGAAATGTGATTGTCGATGTCAAACTTGCTCACTGCTCGCGTCTCTCTTCCATCGCCAACGTCAAAATCAACACTCTTCTCAGGGTTATAAACTATTTTACGACTTTACTCCATTCGTTGCCCTTGTATTT